>PVJO010016850.1:0-27953 GCA_004026905.1 Hystrix cristata
TAATTCTTCTGGGAAGATACCCAGCAGAGGAATAGCTGGGTCAAATGGAACCTCTAGTTGTAGTTTTCTGAGGAATCTCCACACTGATTTCCACAGTGGTTGGACCAGTCTGCATTCCCACCAACAGTGGAGGAGGGTTCCTTTTTCCCCGCAACCCCGCTAGCACTTGTTATTGGTTGATTTCTTGATACTAGCAATTCTTTCTGGAGTGAGATGGTATCTTAGTGTTGTTTTGATCTTCATCTCTCGAATGACCAATGATGTTGAACATTTTTTCATATATTTATTTGCCATTTTTATTTCTTCATCTGAGAAATGTTTATTCATTTCAATGCCCATTTTTGGATAGGGTCTTTAAATTTGGGGGGTTTGATCTTTTTGAGTTCTTGGTTTTAAAACAAAATATGCCTTTAATCACATCACCAACTAATCTTCTCTGTTCCCTGATTTCTAGCTAGAATGATCCTGCAATTTTCCTATCTCCATTCTATTACAAGACCTTTAAACACACTGTTTTTCTCTACTTTGAACTCCTCCTCCTCCTCCTTTTTCTTTTTCTTCTTTTCCTGGTTCAACACATTCATATTTCTGATTCCTTCATCAATGTCATTTGTTTGGAAAGATTTTTATCAGAGTCAGTGTGTAGGTGATGACAAACCTTTAAGAGATGAGGGCCCAAACTGCAACCCCAAACCCACTTACTTATCACAAAGTGCCATACTGCAATTAAGCCTGAATACTGAGGTTTTAGTTTAGAAAAAAAACAACTCACAAATTCACAACTTTTGTCTTAAAAAAAAAAACAGTAACATGTGTGCCATAGGTTTGCCTCCACTGCACTAGGCCAAATCTGTCCAGATGAGACTCCTCCATGTTCCCTCTCTTTCTCAGCTGCCTGATATGGCTGTACTTTTAGGTTTTCTTGTAGAACTACCTAGTTAATGTTTTTATACCTTAAAAGAATTTCAAAGATGGCAGGAAGCCTTTTTTTTTCTTCTTTCTTCTTCTTCTCATGATTAAGCCTCTAGGTTTTAGGGCAGTGCTTAGCACATATCACACGTCTAAAAAATAGTTTGTTGAATGAATAAATAGACGTTATAGTGGTATCTTGAATTAAGAGTTCCAAAAATAAACTATCAGAAATGTTGGCCTTATTTTCTATAGCACTGACACATTGTAGAGACAGTATTCTGACTAAGTCTAGCATCTGAAAATCATTAAATGAAAAATTCAATGACCTGAGACCACTAACTCACACCTATGAAGCTCTTACCATACTGTGTAGACATATTAGTTTATTATCCTAGCTTCTCCATGACACAGATGCTTATCAATCCCACTTTAAATCTGAGAAAGATGAGCTTAAAAAAGATGAAGTCACACTTCCTGAGTATTGTTAAATAAATGTACATAGTACAGCTGAGATTTGAACCCAGGATGGGTAACTCTAAAGACTATGACCTTAACTTCTAAGATGTATAATATCAGTAACGTCTTAATTCGGGAGACTTTACAGGAAGGACACGTGTGCTTTTTTAGTGCTAATAATTTTCAGCCATTCAATAATTTTGGAGAATTGTCCTCTGTAGCAGATATTTGCTCTCCCTTGCATGTAAAAGCACAGGGAAAATACTCAATTTTCCATGTAAACAGACACACTTTGCAACATGTTTTTATTGCAGCAATGATTATAAGATGGAGTCCTTTAGTTAACATTACTAAAATGAATTCAACATTTCATTATAAAAAGTCTATTGGCAGTAGTCAAAAAGGCATTGTTAAGAAGACTCCCAGGTGAAAGACAGTCTTTCTCTTGCAGACTTTCTTTGCTTTTGATAATCAAAGGTACACCCATTTGGTAGGAAAATGCTTCAGAATACCAATATATTGGAGAGACAGGCTTACTAAGGAACATTTACTGTTTATGGAAGACATTTCTCCAAACATTCTAATTCTGAAAGGAAGAAGGTGTGGGTGAAGCTAGCTGAAGAAAAGAGTTGTAAACAGCTTTGGAACCATGAGTGTTGGGAACATGTATTTACAGAAAGGTTTTTTAAACCAAATACCAATTTTTAGTACAAATTCTGATGTAAAGTGACACAGATTAAAAAAAAAAAAAACAAACAAACTACAAAATAGACCGAGATTTGGTTTCTAGACTCAACTAGAGTAGGTGTGGCCTTTCTAAAGACTGCATTTTAGATCAGGTTCCCTTAAAAAACCAAAGAAACAAATTTGTTTCAGAGAAGTTACTTGTTTTAAGAAGAATTTACTGGGGACCACTTCTTTGTCATTCAACATCGGTGATACACTGGGCCGATTTTCAGATTAAAGACACTGTGTCTTCCAACTGCACGAACCCTGCACTGCTCTAACCTATCTGCCGCTGACCTCCACCGAGGATGGAAGCAGAACTTCGCAATCTTAAACAACTATTTTCTATTTCAAATGATACCTCTCTCACTGCCTCTAAATACAGACTATTTAACATCTAACTTATACAGAACTCGAAAGGTGTCATATAAAAAGCCGTACCTGTCTTCAGAAAGATATGGAAAATGCAGATTTCTAAGTAGTAATAGAATATATCGATCTCTTACACATTGGAATAAAAAGAGAGCACCTGAGTTACTTGCAGATCTCTACGGCTTTTCTGAAATCTTATTCAACTGTACATAGGGAGTTTGATAAATCCTTTAATTTGGAGTCCAGGAGGACAAATGTTTCAATAGGCATATATTCAGGATACCTCACTAAAGGATGGTTCCTGAGGCTCTCAGAACTAAAAAAGAAAAAAAAAAAAAAAAAACAAGTTGATACTTGGAAAGAATAACAAAGTACAACCAATATATGAAATAAAAGCCTCCGAATCGTGACTGTAAAGGCAAGCAGGATCACAGAGGATAGCCCTTGTACATCATCAGGCAACTGAACGTACAGTAAGAAGGCCCCCTGAGAGGCAATAAGAATCGTCACTGGACCTGTTTGGATAAGTCACTGAATGTCTCTGACACTGTTTCTCATCTTTAGAAGACTTGGATTTTGGATGAATATTCTCTAAGGCCTAGTTGAGATTCCTAATACCAGAGTTCTTTTCAATGGCAGTGGGAACATTACTAATAAAGGAAGATAGAACTGAACTCCATGTTTCTGATTTCCAGCTTACCACAAACACTAAATGTTGGGTAAATCCAATAATCAACAAAATCACCTACATTATCAGAAACTACCATGACATAAACTACTAGGAGTTAAAGATACCTACAGTCTTCTTAGGTTTAAAATGTTGCTTGTACATTCAAAGGAAAATACTGAAGTGATTCATGCATGTGTTACACAATTTGAAACATAGTAGAATTTGCTTACTTTATGGCTACCTGAAATCCTTAAAAACTACTGATTATAAAAAGCAGTTGGCAGACATAGCTGTCAGTCTGTGGTGATTTCTCTATGTCCCTCAGCCTTATCATGTCACTTTGCCAATATACACGTTGTTTATATGTTTCTCAGGAAAATTTCATCTTGTTATTAACCCCTAAGTAGCTTACAAAATTGTCATTTTCCCACCTATCTTCCCCCTCAAATCTTGCAAGGCCCTCAGTGAGCAAAGGCTTAAGAAGAAACCTGACCCTTCCTCGGCCCAGGACACAAGTCCCGCTGAGCTGGGATAGTCCTGGTGGTTTCCTTCTAAAGCCTGTGATGGGTTTAGGGAAGGGCCAATGACGCTGGAGGAAAACTGCTGGGGACCTTGCAGGAAAGGTTTTCATTTGAAATACACACACACACACACACACACACACACACACACACACACACACGGTCCTGGTGGTCTGTCTTATAACATACAGTTACATGATGGTGCAATGTGAAATACTGCACCTAACTTGTGATCACAGAGGAACAAGCTAAGGGCAAAATAAACTATGCTGCAGACAGCAGAGTCAAGATGGCCACGTTTTAAAAACTGCACCCATCAAACTACCTGACGTCTGGATCTTATTTATGCAAAATAGAAAAGTGGTGCATTTTTCTTTCTCTGAAGGGGAAGATATCCTGATACAGATAAAAGCTGTATTAAAATATCTGTCTATCCCATAAAGATTCTAGTAAATTATCATACACTGCAGAGTATACAGAGAGCATTCCGAAATTATCACTAAGTATACAAATTGGAGCAGAAAGGACATTTTTAAAGGCCATCTCATTATGATGAAGCTGAATTTTACTAAATCAGTGGAAACGATTGATTAGAATTTGAAAAGAATTATACATGGCCAGAGTCGACACTCAGCAACTTTCCAGAAATAACAGATTGTTTTTTGTACTTGTAGGAATGTGTGTGCGTCTGTTTATATAAAGTAGTCAATGAGACCATTAATGCTAACATCCCCAGTATTTCCATCTCGGCAGAATTAAAAGAAATTACAAACTTACACACTTTTAGGCATGTTCCTATATCTAGGGTAGGTGGTTTAGGACTACGAGGGAGAAGGAGAAGGAAAAAGGATGGAATAAAAGATCATTTTGGAATCAGAAGCTAATTATGAAGAAGAGCGACTTTAAGCAATCCATTTTTGGAGAAAACGTCATAATCGATAACTTCCCACAGCTTGGTTCATGAACCTTATTTTTAGTTGAGCTAGTAACAAAGGAAACAATTAGACATGATCACCAACCTTTTCATGCATTAATGCTTGCACAAATTAACTCCTACCACTAAAATTACTCCCTCTGTCTGTCAAAATCCATGAAGAGTATGACTTACTGACTCAGGGCATAATTGTGTCTCCCTGCCTGCATAAAACTGACACATAAAAATCAATATTAATTAAAACAAGATCAAAACTGTCCTCATTATCTTATTTGGCTGTCTTTGCAAAATGTGGTTATCATTTATGACAGAGGGACAAGAGAGTCCAGATTTGACCAATTTGCCCCGCAAAATGATAAATGTTCGCTTATTGGTTAGGTCTAAGTATCTGCTTTCCTAAGGATTGAGTTATTTATAGCCTAACTTCAGAAAAAACTGAACTGTAAATTTCATCTATAGCATCTAAGATAATTTGCCATATACTTTTTAACAATGTTTCTGTTCAACACATCTACATTCTCTATTGTCCTCCCCCAAGAAATATTCCTAATAGGAAAAAAGAATCTTAAAAGTCTGGAATCACTGAGCTCTGCAGAATGTATAAAAATTCACATCTTCTATTTCATTTCAACATTAGTATGTTTTTAAATTTTATGTTACTGTATTGCTGCATTTATTTCAATGTAAACATAATGATTTCCTGAAATATGGCGAGAAATAGGTGAGGCAAGGAGATGCCCAATGGTCATCTAATGACTTTGCAAAGGTATCAATTTATGAAGTTTCATGGTGCCTCTTTTTCTTGCAAGTTCTCTTGTCTTCATGCTAACTTTCCACAGATACTTTCAATGGAGAAAATGGTAACTGTTCAGTGAATCAGTCCCACTACAATCATTTAACCTGGAACCTTAACCCTAATCATGTCCATTATACTGGCCACCGGTAAGAGAAATGCAAGACTGGATGCTCCTCTGTCCTTTCCTGGTTCCAGGTATGCTTTGAGGCTACCACTGAGACCTGGATCCTACCTGATTTAAGATATTCTCTTATTCCTATCAATATCCATTCAAATGACACTAGCTTTAATAAACTGCTTACTTACTGACAAACATCATTAACTAGCTATATACCACCCACAAATAAAAAGACAAAAAGAAGAAATATACATGATCAATTAATGATAAATAGATCACCATTCAGCAAGGGTGATTTTATCAGTTACCCAGTCCCATTTTTATCAATTTATGTTCAAGCTGTATAAAAATTAATTACAATTGAAACTGTTTCCTAAATCTTGCAGAAAAAAGGGAATTTACTTTGAAGGACAGACATGCATACATATACACACACAGGCACACAAACATGAAAGAGTAAGCTTTCCCCTCAAAGTGTCACCTATACAAGGACCACACTGGTTCTATAGTCAAATGGTTTGGTCTGATTGGTTTACAGAAACTCAAGTCTATATGATCACGGATGAATTATTTCATTTTCAAATCTTGGTGTTCTAATTGAGAACATGGGCATAATAATACTACTGGCCTAACAGATCCCTCGAGAGCATTAAATGAGTTCTTAATAAATGGTGGCTGTTACTACTAGTGAAAAATAAAGTGGTAGATGCTTACATTCACAATAAAACAGACAAAAATCTCAGGAAACATTCTCCTCAGCATTAGTCATTTCCACCTTCTCACTTTCACGGTGAGGATGTTTAATCTTCTAAGGCTAGTACATAGGCCCAGAGTCCCCCAGTTAGCTGGTGGCACAGACTGTACAACTGAAGAAGAGTTGTCCAAGGTCATCAGAATTTGCTGAAGTACAGTTCAGTAGTGTGGCAGAAAAAAAAATCATAAGGAAGGGTGGTTCTAAAATCCAACTCACTGATATTTTTCTTACAGAAAAAGATGGTAAACATAATCAGAACATCTGGCATTTTTGAAAAGGATGTATTTCACCTTCTCTGACAGGATGTATCTCTACTCACCTCATTAAATGTACCTGTAGTGAGATGATTTGCTATTAGAGCTGCGTCTAGATGGTTTCCTACCTTATGCCTTTGTTGCTCTTAGTCCATACAATTTAAATCTAAGTATCCTGGTTTCTTTCTAGGAATTAGTGAGTTATATGCTTAAAGTCAGTGAAATTTAAAAAAAGTGGATACTCTATTAAGAGAATTAATAAGGAGTTCCTAATGGAGGGTGGCAAACTAAATCTAGGGAACTCATCAGCATTTTTGTCAGAAAATATTTCACATCATTCAATTTCCTGGTTCAGCAGTTTGTGTTAGCTGAGAAATGGGCAAGGGAAGTAGGGGTAATGTTTGGAGGAGGGGAACACTGAAAGAACATTAAATAAATCAGGCTTAATGCTAAACACTTCAAATATCAATTACTTTTTCCAGAAAACCAATGGGAAAGTCACTTTGCAGATGAAAAAGTTGAGTATCAGTTAATTTAACAAATGATGCCATTAAAAAAAAACTCAAATTCCAACTAACTTATTCAGCCATCATGTAATGTTTAAAAAGCTCACTAGAGTCTCGTCTTTTGCATCACTGCCTTTATTGATAAGAAAACCCTAGAATTTATTTTGGTTCTTAAATATTTATCTACATTGCACAGAGGTGAGAAATAACTATTATGAATTTCATTCGACAGCAAAGGATTAAACAGCAAATTTCCGGAGAATCAAACCTTTATGAGAGAATGTAGATTAATGGAAACAGAAATAAGTTCTTCCCCAATAGAACCATCACACAGTCAATGGCCTTGTGTTTAATTTTAGCCCAAGATCGCTCTTAGACAGGCCCAACATAGACTTCAGATTTTGTGTGTAGAATTCTTACACACACTGAGTCTTTTCTTCTTAGCATGCTTTCTTTTTTCACATCTCTTGAAAACATTTATAACATCATTCAAGACTTAAGTCACACAATTTAAAAAAACATCACTTATAAAATAAAAGTGGTGTCTTTAGTCTGAGAGGAACTATGTAACTTTGTATTATAAAAAGCAATAATAATATAATCATCGTTATAGTTTCCAGTATTTTAGAGAAAAATAATATTTTAATAATGAGTCGAAGATGATAATTATTTGTAAACACGGGGAATGTCCAATGTGGAAAGAAAAAGTATGAACAGGAGGGGGCTCTGAAGATCCTTCTCATAGGCACTCCTCTCCCCAGATACGAATGCCTGGTTGTTATATGTTACATGCTGAAACGCTTTCTCATACTACTAATAACAGTTGTAACAAGACAACATCCTTAACAATTACAGCTATTATTTATTTAAAAACTATTAAATCTGAAGCACTTCATTCAGCATTTTACATGCATTTCTTTTAATCTCTGCAAAACTGTTTTCCCCATTCTATGGATAAAGAAATTGAAGTCCAGACTACTTTAGTTACATCCATAAAGTAAAATTCAGGTACAGAGGTTTACTTGTCCTGCATTGGGCTCCATGTTATGATCACATAGAGCTTTAGAATATGATTAGGGTTCTATGCAACTGTAAGAAAGCTGTTCTTTTCTTGGAATGTAAATACGTCTCATTTAAACATTAGAAGAAGCGTGCACTACTACAAGATGAAATTAATTTGCTGCTCAAATTATAACAATAAAAGACCACAAAGAAGAAAAAGGTAACAGAATCATTCTTTTCTGACTGAATCACTCAATGCCTTCCTACTCACTGGGAGGAAGCGGCAGGCATCCTGGCCAGTACACAGGCTTCAGAGTCCAACTAGCCGGTGGAAATCCACTGCTCACCAGCTGTATAACCCTAGGCAACCTCTGCTACCCATCCATAGAGGGAAGCTGGCAAGTTTATCTAGATGGAGTGGCTACTGCTAAAATTAAAGTGAGATAATGTAAGAGAAAGGCCAGCATAATAAGTAGTCCATAGGAAGTGTCCCATAAATAATATGTAACTTTTATGTTTATAGCTATCCCCACAGGATTCAAAAGGAACACTCTCAACTTTTTCCACCATAGGTACCACTGCTGATAAGTACTTTCCAGCCTTTCATTTTCTTCATTTCCCTTATTTTCTTATGTCCATTAAGGAACCCAAATCTAACATGAACATTGCTTTCCTCTTTCCATCTTGACTGTCTTGTCTGGTCTTGACTTGTTTTTTCTTTTCTTTTTTTTCTTTCTCCCTTTCTTTCTTTCTTTCTTTCTTTCTTTCTTTCTTTCTTTCTTTCTCTTTCTTCTTTCCTTCCTTCCTTTCTTCCTTCCTTCCTTCTTCCTTTCTTTCTTTCTGCGTGCTAGAGACTGAACACAGGGCCTTACACATGCTAGTCAAGTGTTCTACATCCTCAGCCCCACTCCTTCATTTCTCGATTTGCCACAGGGTTAATACATGGCGGTTACTGCATAAATTTATGAAACATCTAGGGTCTAGTCATATAGATCAGTTGTGGAGTTCCTGCTTAGCATAAATAAGATGTGGGCTCAACCCCCATCACCAAAAATAAAAATAAAGATGGAAAGAAGAAAGAGAGAAAGGGAAGGAGGAAAGAAAGGAAAAGAATTTATTCAAGAAGACAGAATTCCAGCCAGGTACAGTAGTGTGCATGCCTTAAATCCCAGCACTCTGAGAGAATGAGGCAGGAAGATCACAAGTTTGAGCCCAGCCTGTGCAATTTAGCAACTTAGAGACACCCTATCTCAAAATAAAAAGTCAAAAAGGATTGGGGATGCCTCTCACTGGGAAAGTCCTGCGTTCAATCCCCAGTATCGCCCAACACACACACAAGGCAGAATTCCTTCCTCTTACAGCCAATGGACAGCCAGCCCAGCCCAGCCCCCATCCTGCTCAGATCAGCGAAGCATCCAGCAGTGATGAGAACCTAGGGAAGCCTCATTTCACTGTCTGAGCTACAGCATGTTTTCCTGGCATCCACACTGTATTTCTGAATTAATTCTGCAATAGAAAAAGGGATATTCGTGGTGGCAAAATGTTGTAATTATTACCTAACAGGGACACTATTTTAGTGTCCCTCTCTCAGGGACACTATTTTAGTGTCCCTCTCTCAGGGACACTAAGGGTTAAGAAAGCATCATGAGTTCATTGGAAGGATGAACCAGACACCTAATGTACCATCGTATCGATGAAAAAAACTATGTCTCAGTTTTAAGCAACCAGTTTGCAAAGGCACTTTGAAAACAATCCACTCAAAAGCTGGGGTTGGCTGTTTCTTTTGGCAGGGTCCTCACTGGCCACTAGAGGGCAGCTGCAAGTCACCTCCCTTAGCAGAGGTTCTTGGTACTCAGCTCTGAAACTGGGATCCATTTCAAGGGCAGAACCACACTTCCCTCTACTCCTACATTATCTACAGAGAGAACGTCTAGAAATGAGAAAGGCCATTTCGAGAGCTGATCAATAACTCCTTGTGGAAGATAAATGAAAGCAGTACGTTGGAAACAGAAATTTAAAAAAAAAAGAAAAGAAAAGAAAGAAAAGCAATAGGAATGAGAACTGCTGAATACTCCAGTTAGCTTCCTTGCACCCTGTCAGTGTCTAGGGCTGTTCACATTCCCGTTGACAAGCAAAGACGGCAAACTCATATTCAAGGATAAAAATGAAACTAATCAATATACTTTCCTCATACGTTACAGCACAGATCAGTGGCGGTGAACCTATGGCAAGTGCATTATTCTAAGACAAAAGATGTTGTTGATGTTTGAGATGTTTTTCTAAACTGAAACCTCAGTGTTGAGGTTTAACTGCAGTGTTGGCACTCTGAGGTAAATAAGTGGGTTTTGGGTTGCAGTTTGGCCACTCGGTCTCTAAAAGGTTCACTATCACTGGCTAGATTATCACAAGTAAAGCAAGACAGAGACAGGGATCAGAGGGTGCAGTTGCAATTTACAATGAAATGGAATGGATCATTTAGGTTTCCCAGGATCGTAAAGAGGACCACAGTTCAAAAGTGGTTTTCACTCTGGCCATAGACCTCTAGCTTGTGTTGGTAAAGAACTTTTCTTTGTGTTCACAGTTTATTTGCTATGTTCTTGGCATTTGGGATGGGAGTAAAAATACCAGGCAAATGGGAGGACAGAAAGACAGCAGAGATTGCTCATACCTGCAGTCAGTTTCCCCAATTCATATAAATTTTAGTGCTACAGTTTAGATGTTGAATATGTACCCAAAGACCCATTTTAAAGGCTTCACCCCCAAAGTGGTGCTCCTAGGAGGTGGTGGAACTAGGAAGGAGCAGGATCTAGAGAGGTCTCTAGGTCACCGAAGGAATGTTGTGCCCCTCTCATCACTTTGTTTTACTTCCCAGCCACAAGGTGTACAGTTTTGCTCAGCCATGAGCTCCTGCCTCACAGACCCAAAAGCAACAGAGTAAATTGATTATGGACTGGACTTTCAAAAACTATAAGCCAAAATAAATTTTTTTTCTTTATAAATGACTTATCTCAGGTATTTTGTTACAGTGACAGAAAGATCACTTCTATAGGCAGAAACAAACCTCTCATCATTTCTTTAATTTTTTTCTTGCTCTTGGCACAACATAAATAACCACCTATGTGGACTGAACACTTGGAGATTCCATGTCTTTTCTTTTTCTTCCTTTATTCCATTTCTTCTCACCCCAAGCCAATTTAGATGGTTAGATTTCAAGTTTGTTTCAGACAGTGAAGCCAGAGGGACACTCACTTGATAATATCTCACCTTCTCTGTTCTATTTTACTTGGTTGTGTTTTGTTTCGTTTTTTGAGACAGGATCTTGCTTTGTAGCTCAGGCTAGCCTTGAACTCACTATGTATCCCAGACTGGCCTCAAAATGGCAGCAATCCTCCTGTCTCAGCCTCCCAAGTACTAGAATTACAGGCATGAGCCACCATGCCCAGCTACCTTCTCTTTAAAATAGACTTTAATATTCTTGGTAATTTTCCCTATTTCATCATTCACGCATGGCCATTTCCTCATGGGTAAAAATCATACAGATGTTCCTGTGTGGTAATCTTCTAATTGTTTGCCTCTTTTACTCTACTCAATCTTAGGAACAACTCTTTCAGATAGGAAAATTACTAGCACCATTTTACAGATGAGAAAACAGAAGCACAGTGTGGTTGAGAATGTTGCTGTAATGAGGTATCTATGGGATGTGAACCTCAAAGGTTTTTCTCTTTCCTGGGATCGATTAGCCACTACAGAGTACCACCCCCTCTGTTCTGACCAAAGAGCTTTCACTTTTGAGTTGTCCCTACTGTGCACCAGGGATGACACTAGGGTCTTGCAAGCATCATTTCACTTAATTTTTAAAACATCATCATGGGCCAGGCATAATCCCTACACATGACTGAAGAACCAAAAACTTGGCAGGGTTTAGTGGGTTTTCAGAGGTCATACATATTGTAATAACAAAACCTTGAACAAAACCCATGTTTCTCTGACTTCAAAAGCTGTACTTTCACACATCCTGACCTCCACCTAACCATCCCTGGAAATCCACAGGCCTTTTTTTAGCATACTGCACAGCTCTCATGGGGTTGAACATCAAGCGTGATCATGCATCCTTTCGTTGCTAGTACCTCTATGAATAAAATGTCTGTTTGATTTTCATTTAACCTCAGTAGAATCTGATTACCAAATAACCACTGAAGAATTATTGGCAATTATGTTCTGTAATTATGGTTCCTGTTAATGTCATTAGCATGCACCCTTTCATATTTAGTTCTATTAATTAATCCCCATAAGCATATAAAGTCATAATCAATACAACAAAGACTCTGGTAAATTACAAATAATCTCCAAATCCCTCAAACAGTTCTCAGGGATCCTTCAGCTTCTCTGGTTAGGGCACGTTTCCTTTGGAGGCTTGAAGAGTCTGTGGTAATTGATAGCTCCTCACCTGAAATCACCTATCTCCCTAATGTGCCTAATTAGAGAAATGCTTAAAATTAGAGTCCTAACTGCCACGCACAACTATAAATTCCTATAGGGCCATAAAAATAATTAGCTGCTTGAGTCAAGAGACCCCTCAAATCAGATATACAACTTTTCAAATCTCTGGGCAATGAATTGTTTCAGATAACTATTGTCAGTGAGTGTCTAGTTTCAGTTAGGGCAGAGTTGAATCCAGCAAGTATGGCTAACGTTGAAACCTCAACAAAGAAAGATTCTTGATGGCTTAATCTCAAAGACAGGCAAGATAAATAGGCATTCTGAAAGAGATTCTAGGAGCTGAAATGTTGTTGAAAAGTAGTCTATAAGTCTCACGTTTTTCAAAGTCTCTCAAGCCATACTCAGATTGTTTCATACATTTTATCAAACTCTCACTTTTAAATTTATTACACAGAAAACTCATTTTGTCTTTCTAATTTTAAACATCTACATCGAAATGTATCCTATTTTGAAATGGTTATATTCATATATTTTATCTGAGACAACTACTGCCTTAGCTATGCAAAGATGCAACCAGCTGCCTCAGAAGTGGTCCATTCCAAGAAGAGATGTGGCATGCCAATGCCTTCTGCATTGCTGAAAATGGAAGTAACAGGCTTCTGAGACCTGCTTCATGTTAAAGACCAGAAGTCAATGAATCCTGTTCTTTTTGCCACAGAGAAAAAAGTTTAGAACTTGCTCCTTCTTGGCACCCTATACCCTTTCCTGATCCTATTCCTGTTCTGGACAATTTCCCAGGAATTAGTGCAAACCCTTGGCAGGTGCTTATGCTCAGAAACAATCTGGGAGGAGAAAATAGATTTGCAATAAGCAGAATTCAAATAATTTCCTTGCTCTGCACCATGCATTTAAGTCCTTAACCCATTTTAGTTGATTTTAATATATAGTGTAGAAGAAGGGTCTAGCTTCATTCATGTGGTTCTCCTAACCACTTCCAAAGTACTTTGTAGGAAACACCAATAGTTTAAGTGGTTGTAGGTTTCCTTAAAATTAACATTAAGCTTGACCTTTCTGGCATCAATAATGAGTAAATGTGAAGACTGTCATATGCAATGACTGTATTTATAGAAGGATGATAAATAGAATGCTTTGTTGAGGATACATATTCCTTCAGTATCATGGTTATAGGATCAGCTCTTTCTGCTTTACTTACTCTTCCTTAATAACAATGTCATGAGAACAAAGTTTGAAAAAAAAATTAGGAAAAGACATTCTAGTTGAAGAAGAGGAAGAGGAGATGGTGACAGACAAGAAGAACACAGTTAGCACTAAACATTCACTGAAGATCCTCCTTGGAAGATGGTCACATGACAAAGCCAAGCCTCTGAAAGCCTACTTGTTTACTTGGAAATGACACACAGGCTTTGGCATTAATGTTTTCTGTACTCTGTTTACACACGTGTTAAACCATTTTCAAAAGCTCTGAGTAAATAAGAGTTCCTGAACATTTAGTCCACTAAACAGTACTGTACATATTTGTGAGTGTAAATGGATACATACATTAAATGCTTTCTTTTAAAGGTAAAACTAAATGAACAACGTGCTCATTTATCTTCCTCCAGAGTAAGGCTTGTACTGACATGGGAAAACAAAATTGTATGTGACAGCCCTGGACCCCAGCTGTTTGTGGAAGTTATAGCTGCCTTGCATGGGAGCTAACAAAAGCCTGCCAGCAAGAATGCAAGAAGCTCTGATTTCTAGAGCAGAAACACTGCAGGCAACTCACTCTGGACTTGACCTTACACACCCCGACCTACACAGGTGTGGAGTTTGACTGCTCTGTGCTTCTTCAATGTGCAGAGTACAGAAAACCATGTGTAGTTTATTTCAGCATTAGAGAGGGGAAACATCTTCAGCTTTGTAACAAGCTCTTTGCTCCTGGCCAGGAAGGAGTAGAGAAAAAAATTATGCAATTAAATGAATTATTTTTCACACTAAAGATGAACTTGAAACGTGGTTCGTTCAAGCAGAACTTTCTGCAGGCGTCACTTCTCCAAGGTGCTTAAAAGGACTGATCCCACCAATTCTGAAGCTTCGCTTTTTATATACCATTGTAGTGCCTGACGCATCACAGAACCAGGAAGGGGGAATTGCAATTGCATTTGAACTTGGCTGCCTTCTTTAAAACAGTTACCCTGAGTGCAGAATGTATTACGGTAGTATTTTACACATAGTTTATTACAAGTGTAGACTCAGACTCAATCAGCCCCTTTAGCATTTTTAGTTTTAATTCAACTGATTAATTTTACAGAATTGACTGAAGAAACAAATTCATGTAAATTAAAAGGTAAAAGAGCATCTAAGTTCTCAAGAAATAATTCCTTGGCCTGACTATCATTTCCCTTTGTATAATTATTCCATTCCTCCAACGTTAGTAATTCTTAGCCTTCTGAAGATGTAAATATACTGCACAGGGTATTAACCTCTGCCAATGGAAATAAAACTATAATTGATTTGGTTCTGTAATTATTTAACATATAAACATGTGCTCATTCAGAAAAAAATGATGTCTGGACAAGTGACATTGTCTTTCTGCCAAATACTCAGCTGATGTTCATAAAATCTTACCGGAGGGCACCCAATGCTAACTATAGGATTTCAAAGTGCTGATTTGTAGAGATGAATCATGAAGCAATCCACATTGTATGGCTAATCAGAATTCCCATCCTTACCCGAGCTATGAAAAGAAGCCTGAATTTTCTATTTGGAAGCCACTTCAGAAAGCTTTCATTAATTTAAATTTCAGAGCAGATTTCGCCCTATTATGTGTATTCAACTAAAGGCCTATTAAACACAACACTATGATAAAAGTGAAAAAATAGCAGGTTTTTCCAAAGCATCAATTTTATCTCAATTCCAGAATCCAGAAGCACTGAAAATCCAGGGATTGCTGTGTTACTTAGAATATTTTGAAGACTAGAAAGCACTGGTATTAATTAAATTAATACCATTCTCTGCAATTTGTTAAAACTGTGAAACAAATGACCTTATGTTCCTTAAAGCTGCCCCCAAATTGAGCAATGAAATAGTTGATAGTTAGATGCATTTAATTCTAATTTAAGGACAATCCTTATTGGGTGTGCTCTTCATAGAAATACTATTCAACTGAACCTTATCATAACTTACATGTTTTATTTATAATAATTCATCTGGTGAAAACGTACATATTCAAAAAGCTGCATTACTTAAAGTTGATGTTAATTTACTTAGATGCTAAATAAAGTCATAGGTTTATTATTATCTGAACTTTGTAAAATATGATATTTCTTCTTTCGAACTTTAATATTTGGTATAATAAAGGTTTTCAAGATGGCTAAGATTGCAGAACAAATATATGATAAAACTAAAAATGCTGAAATGGTATCATTCTTAGGATTTTACACATATATAGGAGAGGAACAGGTTTTGTGGAAATCACAAAAGGGAAGTAGACATGTTGAACATATTGGACTGAGAAGCTCCTAGCAAAAACAAATGAGATGCTGTGCTGACTCTCCAATACAGCCAGCACAAGAGGAGAAAAGAAAATGACAGCATTGTGGCAGTCTACAAAAAACTAATCACTCCCATGCATGTCTTGATTTTCGGTCTAGAGTCTGGCAGTGAAACCTCAGGGACTCTGTCCCCCACTTTGGGCCACCGTCACACGATACAGTGAGATTATTAGCAGCATTATTACAGCCATCTCCAGTTATCTTTTCTTATCTCTCTCCTGAAGCTGCTACAAAAAGAGATGATCTAAAAAGGAAGAAAATAAATACCAAGAAAGGCAAAAGTAGGGGAAATGGCATGTTTCCAGGAATCTTTATGAGACTGATTAGGTATGGGAATAAAAAGTATAAATGATTATACCACATTCCATGCAGCCCGACCAGGTAATCCCCAAGTGGGTGCACTTTTACAGCAGCACATTTCTAGCTGTGTGCAAAGTGTGACTGACAAGCCACAAATATAAACTAGTGTTACCAAAAAGAAGCTAGTTAGTAGCTCGTTCTTTTACCATTTCCTACATTTCAATAAATTCATGGTGACAAGGTGGGGGATTTCTAAAGGCATGAATGCCCCACTTTAAAAGAACAATAAAATAGTATTACAGAAAAATATATGGCTCTGATAAAAATTAATATTCCAAAGAAAGAAAATGGATAGGTGACTCAGTCTCTGTTCATTTGCACTTTCTTAAGCTATACAAATAAAACCAGTTTGTTCCTTTTAAAAGGCAAAAGTGGTGCCATTAAGTGGTTTGATAATCATGTATGAGAGATCAATGATGTGATTAAGTACTGACCCACTTCTAAATGATTTTAAAATTGCACTATGCTCCTAGTTTATCACACATAGAGTATATACGCATCCTCTTACTATTTTATGAAATAAAGTTTGTATCAAACTTGCTTTCTGAATCTTAAATACATAAGAGCCCAAATTCAACAGTTCTTACTAATGCAAAAATGAAACATGAAATCAACTGCTTTTTGAATGACTGATTCCTTGTCTTCCAAAAATGCCACAATTTTTGTCTGTAATATAAAACAGCATGGACTATGAATCATCAAGAAAATTTCCTCAATTGTCTACTTCACTTTGCAATATGAACACAGCCTGTATCTATAAGAATAAATTCAAAGGGAAAATGTTTTAAATATATATGAGGCAAGAATAATCTAAGCATACTGTTTTGCTGTGGTTCCCTTTCAGAGCTGAATACCAAGATACCAGATCCACTGTGCCGAAAGCCTCTAGCTTTCCAAAAACCGAAAGCCTTCGCCAGTAAATCACAACTGTTTTACCATATGCCTCTTTGTTCTGCCAAGCATTACCAGCCTGTTCTACTTTTAAGCAAATTTCATTTTATTATAGCTCAGAGCAATGCTCATTAAAAAGTATTACTGAAAAATGTCAAGTTGTTTTTATATAGAAACCGGAATTTATTTTCTACTGAAAAGTCAGATATTTATCGAACACAAGACATTTTTAAAACATTGCTCTCATTTCACAGGTTGCTTTAAAAACTGTCCATTTCCATCTTGATAGGGAGGGTGCAAGTTGCTGGGTAAGGACTGTCTGAAGTATTTTTTGTCTTGTACCAGCTAATGTTCAGAAGTGTCTTCCGTTGACATTAATTAACCACTACCTTTCTGGACTCAGAGTACTCTCAAATCAGTGGAAAATGTCTTGGTTTCTTCATACTTCTACTCATCCTCTCATCGATCAATCTGTCTATTCTTCTGCTCCTAGTCAGAGCTTTACTGAAAAACTGTCATACCAAACATGACTACGAACTTCAGGAGAGCCTATTATTTTACATATTATGATACAGTCCAAAGAGCATTTAACCAAAAATCTCAATCACACCTCTGTGTGAGTTCCAAGGAGTCATTTAACCTCTCAGATTCTCAGATTCCTAACTTGTAAAATGGAATGACAACACTCAGCCTTTCATTTAGAACCCAACTCATGAAAAACATAAAAATCAGTAACACACGGTCCCACATGATGTACGCCACTTACCACAACCAAACATGAACCTGAACATCTTCATTCTGAAGCACCCAATTCCTTCCCAAGAATAGTTTTCCTCCTCTTCAGATAGCAAAACTCATGGTCATAACAGTCTGTGATGTGAGGATAACCAGATTAATTTTTATTGCCTATTACAATTAAATCTAGCGCTGGAGTCATAAAATGTTGTTTTTGTTTTTATTTTTTTTTTCTTTTAACGTTAGGCTTTAAACCACAAAAAGGCAAACCACTCTTGCTTCCTCAGACAAGGACAGATGTTTTTTAATCCCATTGGGGAAACCAGACACGCTTACATTGGCTCACACTGTAGATTTCTATAGTCACCAGTAACCCACCACTATCTTCTCAATCATAGACTAACTCATGCTCTGAAGGTTCCGGGGGCTTTCCTGGAAAGACAGCCAACCATGAAGATGAGTTGAATCATGCCGTAAGGCCCTCTTTATTACATTTTATGTAGCAACATCAGGATAAAATAGAAATCAAGGTCACTCCTGATGAAAAAAGTAAGAAAAATACATCTAGAGGAACAACTACAAACAGAATGGAGCGGGAGAAGAAAGAACAGGTCTAAGTAATTTGACTAGCTGAGTTTTACAAAGATGCCCTGAGCAGAACTATGAATCCATTATTCATATAGAACCCTCAGGCCCTTCTTTACAATTCCTTATGCTACAATCTTTCTTTCCCATGAGGATCTTTCTCTAATATTGTTTATCTCCTTAGCAATGAGAGAATGGAGGCTGGCTAAATCACCTGAATGCTGCTTTCCAAGGGTGGCTTCCCCCGAAACACAATTATAAGCACAGAACTTTCCATGTCACGAATATTGGGGTCACAGGGAAGCCTGGAGTAAACCAAACCACATTCTGGATGCCAACACAGAAATTATATTCACTGAAGTACATTTGTTCAGAGAGAATTCAAACCGAATGACAAAGAAAACCAGTAAAATTTCACTAAATAAAAGGAATATGGACAATGTCAATATTCTATTAAAAGACACTTATTAAGAGCCAGAAATTTTCCAAACTTTTTGTCTTTGTATTTCACACCAGGAAAGGGCTCCTAAAGAAACACAGAATTTTGTGCATATAAGTGCTCCTTGCAAATTATTTAGAAAGGCAAAGCTTTGGAAACAACCTAAATACCTAAAAACAGAAAAATCCCAAGAACCCTAAGATATTTACACGAAAAATAAACAGTTTATTTTTAAAATGTTAGAGGAATAAAAAAATATGTTGCTCTATTAGCTGAGTGCAGTGGTGCCTGCCTATAATCCCAGGTACTCAGGAAACTGAGGTAGGAGGCCTGCAAGTTCAATGCCAGCCTAGGCAATTTAGTAATATAGTGTCTCCAAATAAAAATGAAAAGGGCTAGAGATGTGGTAGAGTGCCCATGGGTTCGATCCATGGTAGTGAAAGGAAAAAAAAAAAAACTTGACAATATTAAGATCAATATGATCTCAAAAAAAAATTTTTTTTTGTTTACCATATACACATAAAACAATCAGGACATAAAATCAGCATTTAGCAATGCTGGAACTACAGATGAGTTTTACTCTCTATTAAAGTGTTTTTTGCATGTCCCTAATCAAATCAATAAACACTGTAAATATAATCCATACATGCTAAGTATCTGTGTATTCAAACTGAAATCCTAATCTTAGCTGCAGTCTTTGAAAAATGATTATTTGCTGTGGCTAAAAGTTATTTTAAAGAAAGGAAGTGAGCCATGCTAATGCTTTAAACAGCACTGTTTTCTTGGAGACACTCTGTCATGCCTCTTGAATGACAGAGTTTCTATGTTAAAGAGTTATTTTGTGGGAACAAACTAACAATTATACAGAGACACATTCTATAAACAACTACAGGATTCTACAAAAATTATGGAAATGTTAGTCTAGATACAAGTACCTGAGTTAAGAAGAAATGATTATAGAATCAATTAATAAGGGTGATGCCAATGTGGAGGACAGAATGGCCAAGAGATGGACAGAAAGAACTTCCTCCGGGCATCATTAGAATGGCTGGATCTAGTCACACCTGAAGCAAGACCCCCTCGGACTTCTCTAGACCAGTAAATTACAGTTTGTATTTTTTAAAAAAGGAGATGGCTTACAGATGTAACAAAATATAAAAGGTGAGGCCTATGGATGGGAAAAAAATAAGATTAAGAGCACAACAAAGTCTAAGAGGAAAAGGAGAGCAAATGGATAATGATTATGTAAGCAGAGAAATGCTGAAGATGCAAGGAACACTAAAGGAACACAGAATAAGTTACCTCTCTCATTACTCAAATTTATCCTTTTGAAAATGTTCTCAATCAAGCATTTTAATGAGACGAGATCGGGCGCGTTCAGGGTGGTATGGCCGTAGATGCTGTCAAGCACTTTAATCAAATGTTGTTCAGTATAGTAATACCTGAATCCAGGAAAACCTACCAATGATCTCATCAGTAGAATGGTGCCCAAGCAGTGATACCCTTCAAATGCATATACCCAGGAAGACTGAGGGCCACAAGGCTAGTGGTCCTCCAACATGTGACAGGTTCACTATTTCCAAGAACTAGAACTTCTTTCCAATATCATACCATAAAACCTCCTGGTTCCTGGCTCATTCATAAGGAAGACAGGTAAGAAACATGATAGCATTATTTTCCTTCTCTTACTTGAAGGAATCTAAGTACTTTCAGAATGGAACAGACAGCTCTTCTTCATTAATTCACCACAGATGTATCTGGAGTCTACAGGTAGAAGAAATTGGTGAGGGTCCTTCTCCATCCAAAAATGTCAAGTTTCTCTAAAACAGAAGCGAGAAGCCTAGCAAGTTGAACAAACTCAGAGACCAGATCCGATACATTAACGCAAATGTCACCTTTCTAGAATCAAGATGTTGGATTCTCTTTTCCTTGTTTCATGTAATTTCATGGGGAAAATTGCAATTATGGAGTGCAGAATGCTGACTTTAACTTAACGGCTAACTTTCTCATGATCGAGATTAATTAAGTGTAAAACCAAACCTAGATGCTGATGAAAGGCAAAGCCTTATGTACCATTCAGTGCAATAAAATGTTACTCATTAAAGAGCAAGAAACAGAAGCTGACTGTCATTTTCCTCCTTAGGAGCTATTCCTAAAATATCTATTACTTTGGTCTTTCTTTTCTTTCACCCATAAATGAATTGTGTCTGAGGAGTTTTTTGCTTGGCTTCTTATTCCAGAGTAATATCGTCTTTTTTCCTTTTGTCCACAGAAGTCATACAGTCCCACTTCACATCAGGAAGTGAAAAGTTAAGATTCAACCACCACTGAGAGCGCTAACTCATCTGTTATCCCCAAACTAATCACAAAGCTTCTGCTTTCAAGATGATCAGGTAACATAAATGTGTTCTGTACCAACATGAGGATTCTTTCAAGGTCAGTTTAGAGTAAATCAAGCAGGCTGACAGGTAATTTTAAGTGTTTATCCCATATATGACTGTGACCCAAGGGACGGTATCAGAAACCTGCCCAAAAGAGTTTATTAGAGTTTTTTTATTAACATGAGGGGTATCTTCAAAGTAAGAATAAAAAGCAGTCATTGATTTTGGCATAATTAGGAAGACAATGAGGTACACGACTTTAAACCTGTTATGGCTTGTGTCTAGATGTCCCCACAAAGCCTGATGCAGTCATAGTTGGAGCAATTTCAGAGGTGGTTAGATCTACAGTGTGTGATTACTAAATCAGTCCACTGGTTGGTTTGGCATAGTTCTGCTGGGGTCAAGGATTTGGTGCTAGGATTAAGGGTGCTGGGATTAAGGGTGGGAGTGCTACTCACCCTAAAGGCAGGTAAACTGGATAAAATATGAAGAACAGAGAGGCTTGTCTACCCCCTTGATTGCCTTGCTGCCTTCTGCCTGTCTGCCATGCCACCCTGCCTTGGATCCAACCAATTACACACTGAAACCTTTATAAATTGTGAGCTAAATAAACCTTTCCTCCTTTAACGTTGGGTGTTGGGTACTTTGTCTCAGCAATGAGAAAAGTAACCAAGACAGAAACTGGCACCAGAGAAGTGAGGTCCTTGATGTGATGTTGCCTGGCCATGTGGCTTAAGAGCCTTTGGAATTAATTTGGAAAGGTTTTGAGATACCAACCAAAGAGGCAGCCCTAGAACACTCTAAATTTACTGTATGGAAGACTCTGGTCAGAGCGTGGAAAACCAGAGTAACTGACAGAAATGGTACTGGTTAGCATGAGGCTTGGCAGGCCTCTGATGAGAAAGACTGCATTGGCTGTGGCATTCCAGGCGGTATATGTGTGCTTTGGCAGAGGCTGATCTGCATTTTGCTTGTCTTTGGAGATATGGCCTGGGTGGCAGAAAAATTTCAGTGCAGTCTGGTGCTGGGACAGCAGCTTAGTTACTGTTGAGGGCTTTTGGCCAGATCTATGTTGGAAATTAAAAGTGGAGAGCCAGCAGGGTGACCTGAAGCATTTGACCAGAAGCCAGCTGTAAAATGAAAGGATGAACAAAGGAGAACATGGCTGTTAAAAAGAAACAGGACAATGGAAAAATGACCCGAGGCCTTTTACCAGAAGGGAGGAGTGTATTTGGGATGCAGGAGATCCTCTGGGGCATCTCTTAATGTTGCTGGGCTCTGTTAAAGTTTATGGAAATGAAAGAGTTTTAAAATTTGAAGTCATATTTTTTAATATGGATACACTGTATTGGTTCATTGTACTTTGTAAACTATTGTTTTAGAACACGCAAGACAGAATGAAGTTGTTGTATGTATGTATCGTTGTAATTTTTGGACACCTGTTTGTAATCAGTTTGAGAACCCTTTGAGTATTTGTTTCTGATGTGGGAATAAGTGCAATAAGAATTGTATTGTTAATGTAAATCTGAATAGACCAAGATATGTTAACTCTTTACAAATCTGCTACTGGAGACTATGGTTTAAAGAAATTTGTTTGGCTATCAAGTTGACCAAGGGTGGATTGTGGTGGACTTAGTAGTCAATTTGAGCAGGAACGCCCAGCTGTACTGAGTTGGTGTAGTTCTCGGTGTAGAAGATCCACCTGAGGGTTACTGCCAACACAGTATGAAGGAGAACAGAGGCAGAAGATAATGGTCAGCTGTTTCCTAGGCGAAGCTCTGTTGTGGCTGGTTCTCCTGAAGGGAACTCCGCCATTCTCATCACAGAAGGAGCTCGGGGCCTTGCTGTCATTGAGGATGGCTGCTGTTTGCTTCAGGGGAGCTCTGGTCTTCATCTCCGCTGTGAGCATCACATTCTGGTTCCAGTAAAGATTTTTTTCAGCCCTTTAGTGCAGACACAGACATACATGGGACAGTGCCGTGGGCTCCCAGCCCTTGACTAGATCTTTTGGGTTTCCAGCGGATATACAGACGTTCTGCACTGTTCCTGCATTTGGCTTGTGGGTGAGTGTTGTAACTTGTAAATGTTCTGTATTAAATCTGCTCTCTTGCACACCATTGACTTTAGAAAAGTAACTAATACAAAACCCTAAACCAATTTTCAATATTTCTCACAATATGCAATTAACCTTTAATAAAAAAATATTGGCGGTAAACTGCATTGTGTCTGTGTATATTTTAGGTTAAAACGAATGACACTTGGAAAAAAAAATTGAGAGTAGAACTTTCAAACTCCACAGGGTAGTAGGTGCAAAGTCATACTGAAAAGTTAGAAATGGCACTGATGAGGAAGAAACCTTAGAGACTTTCAAATCTCTAGACAATCTTCTATATAAGAACACTCTCTTTTTAGCTTGGGTTTGGAGGCAATTTACACATATTAAGAAAGCTAGCATAAAGGAAAGGGTTCTAAGCAGGAATCAGGCATCAATTCTGTTACATTTTGGTATATGATATGAATAAACGCAATTAATTACTCTGCATTTCACCTTCTGGGTCTATCAGATAAAATAAGTTGTTTGGAAGAATCAATGAAACAATACCTAGAAGGAACACTGGAAATAAAACATTTTGAAGGTACAAGGCATTAAGTTGGAAAAGGACGAATTAGAAGGAAACATCGTAAGTTTCAGAAAAAAAAAAAAAGCTTTCAGGGCCATTTTTGCTTGGCTAAGGAGATGACAGTAAATGTGCTTATATTATTCTACTCTGTGGACAGCAGAGGTGGGAAACAATGTGACCAAAAGTTCTGGTAATTAATCTGGAACCTTTCACCATGAGTGCTTTGCATTATCAATCTAACTAAGCTGTGTGTTTCACTGAATAAATCAACAACTGATCGAAGATCACTGGGGAGACGATCACGCCTATGCTATATGAAGTACCACCAGTTATTTGGAAGGACAGGTGTTCTCCGGTTATCAAGTCTCAGGAAGCTGCCACCAGGAGAATTATGGCTCTGGCGTAAGGAGATCATAGACTCAGTTTACGCTTCAAGAAACTCTATTTAGTGGTGATGGCACATAGGTCATTTTTAAAATCTCGCTGCACACAACCTGATCCTGCACTACTCAAACATGTCTGTTGTTATGATTTATTATTTTTCAAAGGCCTAAAGTTGGTGTTCAATATTCGAGCCAGCTTGGAAAATGGATCTGTCCCTTCTCTGAATTATTAGGCAAGTTTCCACATGTTTTTCATCAGCATGAGAGAGTCCAGAGAAGCCAGCCTCTGTCAGTTCTGAGAAGGGACCTTGCATTTTATGCCACAGGGAATGAGTATCGGTCACACATTACTTGTCCCTAGCCCCAAGGCCTGTGTGCAGGCTTTTCTCTCAGCTCCTCTGCCTTACCAGCTAAATGTTACCTCTTCCCCAGATCCAGACTGGTCTCATGGCCTTCATAGCAACTCTTCCAAAGGGGAGTGACTCCTCCAGTAGATATTTCAGAGCTGTTGTGAGGCTCCTCTTCCCCTCAACACCACATCTCCTGCCTTTCTTGGCAAGTCACATCCATTCCAGCCACACTGGCTCTTTCCTCTACCGCAAGCACTGGAGAAGTCTTGAAGAATCTCTAGACATAGCTAGGTTTCCAGCACTTTTGTTAAAAAAAAAATAAAAATAAAAACCACGTAGCCTATGTAGAGTGATTTTCAGTCATTTAAATTGGGGATGTGGGTGGCTGATGGGAGACATAAACACCCAAGTCAGAGGTGACAGGCAAGGTGGGCTGGCAGTATAGTGTCAGGCGTCCTTCCAAGGCCACCTTCCCTACCAGGCAAGGGAACTGACTACTCAGAGCCATCACCTCGTCCAGTCACATTGTTCCTGCCTCAGCTCAGGAGCCAGTTATCTCTCACTCAACACCTTCCAACTGATTCTCACCTCCTCCAGTCCTCTTCTCTTAACATGGCTCCACCTACCAACTGATTTTCTATCTTCCTTGCGAAAGGGCCTTTACCATGCAAGGCTGACATTGCCATGAACTTGGTAAGTCCTGCAAGATCTCTCCATCCCTTTGAAAATTAAACCCAAACTTCTCAACAAGGTGGAGAAAGCTGCTACCCCTGTGCTGGCCTTTCCTAGCTTGCTGGCCCCTCCTGCTCCCATTCTCTGCTCCTCTCCAAGCCTATGCCTCGCGGTCAGCCAGCCCTGCAACAGTATTCATAGTTCTTCACTGGCATCAGCCTCTTCAGAACATACCCATGTTCATTTATTTATCTATTCATTTAGTGTATGTTTGCAATACCTAATAATTTCATTCATCTTGGGGAAGTGGTACAGACTGAATCCTGATCATTTTTACTCCCCCTGTCTTCTCCCTCCTTTCCCAGATCCCTTGCCCACTGTTTCCCCCAATTGTTCTC
The DNA here is from genome assembly GCA_004026905.1 of Hystrix cristata. NCBI lineage: Eukaryota > Metazoa > Chordata > Mammalia > Rodentia > Hystricidae > Hystrix > Hystrix cristata. Next base: position 25,831 of record PVJO010016850.1, read on the forward strand.
CCACTATTGTTCTTCCCCCAATTATTTCTCCTGATTGTTCTCTCCACTTCTCACTGTTTCTCTGAGTGACTCCTGTGTTTCCCTGTCTGACTAAATAGTCTATCTGCCTTCTGTTCTTTGAGATCTCATCACATATCACCTCCTTCCAGAAGTCTCCATTCATGTCAGAAGGCATCAGAAGTCTCTTTCACTCTCCCTTATAAATTCCATGGTTCTGCACAAATCACCAGATGCCAGACTAACTTTATTGCTGTTTAACCGCCAGTATCTTCTCTCTGGACTCTCAGGCACTAAGTCAAGGAAGCTGTCTTAGTTTAATATTTTCATTTTTTTAATACTTACAAAATTTAGCATTGTATTTAACACTCCAAAATGAATGAATGATACCACATTTCAAGAAGCCATGTGAAAATCTAAAGTGAGGGAGGGCTGTGAAGCAAAAAACCTTATGAAACGTACATTCAGTTTTGCGAATGTGGACAATTCCAACTACTTTAGGGTCAGTTTCCTCAGTTTTACATCAAGTTGAATAATATAATTCCCCATCTACCTCTCTATGTTTCTGAAAGAATAGACTAGTTGCTGTCATCAAAGGCTATGTGGCATTACTATTGATTAGTACCAGTTGGTTACTTCATTTCCAGACTGCCCACAGCACTCTCTGGCCTGTGAATATTCAACTTTAGCATCAGATATGGCTGGAAGCAGGTCTCTCTGCTATTTTAGCATTAATTATCTATTTTTCAATTTATCTAAGTCTCAGTTTTTCCATCTGTAAAGTAACAATGATTGCCCCCTTGGTTTTCATGGTGACTGAATGAGATGCTACATATAAGATAAACAATCAATGCCCCACACTAATAAGAGCTGAATTAATGGTTCCCCTTCCTTCTTCTTCCTCAAATTATTATTAGTAGGCACTTAATAAACACTTGATGAACTGAGATTAATCATGTTTTGTACCAAGCAATCAAATTCCCAACTCTGCTTCCTGGCCCCCATGCAGAGGGAGAAAGGAAGTTGACGCAGTACGAAAAGACTCCTTTCCTTTCAGCATGCGTCAGGGTTCCTCATTTTTCTCTCTAACAGTGCTGTGGAAGGGGACACTTCATCCTATGAAGACAGTTGTGAGACTTCCTGCAACAGCTAGTGATCTGCTTTCCCTGCTGTTTCTTCCAGTGAATAATTTTACCATTAAAAAAGAACATCTTCTTTTATTGAATGATGTCCGATTTTCAACTACCTTATTTGTCTTAGAACTTGACACTTTCACTTCCAGAGAGTCTCCCACTGAGATGCCACGTGACACTCGCTAGAGAAGCACCAGAACTACAGGGAGGGTGCAGGTAGGGACACAGCCATCAGCACAGCCTTTGGAGAAGAAGAAACACCACTCCTCCTCTCTCTCCTCAGTGTGTGTCTCTTTGTTCTACGGGTCTTCTGTCCTACTGGCCAGGAAGAGAGTGACAAGCAAAAATTCTCACAGAGCCACAGGAACCCCAACTATCTCCCTCCTACCCTTCCTTTTATATATGTTCCTTGACATTCCCTACACACCAGTTGCAGTGGCTCCGGAGGTACAATCAATTGAAGGCCCTGCACTTGCAGAATTTGGGGGGATGGTATAAAGCAAAGCTGTTCCTATAAAATCCCAAATATAACAAATGATACTCAAAACCTACTTTCAAAACACCAATAAAACTTGCTATCTAGGGCTTAATGTTTTAAAAATCCTTACCCTTTTTGGAGGCCAGCAATCCCTTAGTAACTGACTACTTCACTTCTGGCTGAAGAGAAGGTGAATATAATTGACATATATTGAACATTTACTATGTACCAGATACTACTCTGCTAAGTCTTTTTCTGGCGTTTTTGCTTGATTGTAAAAATCCCTGTGTGGGGATATGCTTATTAATTTACACATTTATACATATTAAAAATGAGTTGCTATCCATCAGACAAAGGTCTAACATCTAGAATATACAAAGAACTCAAAAAAATTAAACCTCCTAAATTTAAAGACCCAATCCAAAAATGGGCAACTGAAATGAATAAACATTTCTCAGATGAAGAAATAAAAATAGCAAATAAATATATGAAGAAATGTTCAACATCACTGATCA
>PVJO010016850.1:28053-40780 GCA_004026905.1 Hystrix cristata
AAAACTACAACTGGAGGTTCCATTTGACCCAGCTATTCCCCTACTGGGGATCTTCCCAGAAGAATTAAAATCGTCATACCACAAGGATGTATGCACCACCATGTTCATAGCAACACAATTTGTAATAGCTAAGTCTTGGAAACAACCTAAATGCCCAACAACCAATGAATGGCTAAAGAAAATGTGGTTTTTCTACACAATGGAGTACTACACTGCCATAAAAAGGATAAACTAGAGTCATTCATATATAAATGGATGTTCCTTGAGAACATACTCTTAAGTGAAATAAATCAGACACTCATGAGCACACACTGAATTGTTTCTCTGATATGAGAAACCATAACTGTAAATAAGGACAAAGAGATGTAATAGATATTATATAAAAGGAGGATGGTGTGCAGAAGAGAGGAATATTAGAAAGAAAGAAGGGGAAAAGTAGAAAGGCAACAGGGGAAAGAGAGGGGAAAGGGAAAATATGGAAAATGATGAATGAACCTGCTGTAAATAGGGAGGGAGGGAGCAGAGGGGAGGGGCGGGGGAGAGGGGGGAGAGCCAAGATGCATCATAGGTACAGAATAAATGTAATGAATGTGACCAATGTATGTAGAATGTACCAATACATGTTCTTGGTTTAAAATAAAAATAAAAAAAAATTTAAAAAAATGAGTTGCTAAACATTTCCAAGGTCATATTGTTTGTGGCTGGCCAAGAACCCAGACATCTTAGGGTGCAGAACACATATGACCAGACATAGACACAATAGCCCAGGGTTTCTAAAGTGGCTTCAGGAAAACTTACGGAAGGAGTGAATGAATATCAAGAATATGAATATCAAATTATACCCACACTACACTGAGGATCACTAAATACCAAAATGCTCAAGAGTTTGATTCATTATATTCTTCTTTTATTTTTTGTGGTAAATAGTAAAAATAAATCCCTCCTCTCCCAAGAGCAACACACCTGTAACAGTTACCATGGAAAATGTGAATTATGTATCTGTTAAACTTGCAGAGTAATTTCCTCAAAGTTTAACAGTTTATAAATTGTTATTTTTTAAACAAAGGGAACACCTAGTATTTTTCTGCTTCCAACTGTCTCAAGTTTCAAATTTGTAGGGAGGAAAGCAGGTATCAGACCAGCCCCCATGAAAACTTCTCTGATCAATCAGAAAATGAGCTCTTTCTACAAAAGCACTTTTCACTCTCTCACAGGACATTTGAAACAAAATAGAGAATCTGAGAAGAATAAACAACTTTCTTCTTCTATTCAAGTAGACTCCACCAAGATCTTCTGTGTCCACACCCCAAACTGCCTACTTCAAAAAAGAAACTACCTAAACTTACAGAATGTAACACAGAGACAGAGGGAGGAAATAAGGGAGGCAGAGGGAAAGCATGCGTTGGGGTGTGGAGGGCTCTGCTCCTCTCAGTCAGACATAAGGAGAACAAATGCATGCTGTTCCAGCGCACGGAAAGTCTTACCCTGCTGTGCTTCTTCATGTTTTATCACTGCCCTGTTTCCATGTCATGACTATTTCCTGCCCAGGTAAGATGGGTGTGGAAAAAAAGAATGCCAGTCAGACAATGCATTACTATCAAGTCAGGGCTGTCAAGGTATGTGTAAGCTTGAGGGAGGGGGAGCTGAAGAGAATGCTTTATCGGGCACACATGGCATTTAGAGTCAAAGTTTCTACACACATCAGCAGAGCCAATTTGAAGATACATATGTGCACTGCACAGTATCTTAGTCATTCACCTTGTGTGTAAAAATCCAAATATCAAAACAGGGCAGCAGGTAAGTGCTGAAGGGGAAGAGGAGCAGGTAAGACATATATAATAAAAGTGGTGAGCCAGCATTTTTTAAAGCTTTCAGAAGCTAAGAAATTAGGAGTTACGGCAGCATAAGAATAGAACGATACTGACAGGTGAACTGATGTACAATATGTTAACTCAATTCCTTGCTGTTGGTCACATGTGAAATAAAGTGAACATCTCAAGGACTGCTTGGTGTTTGCCCCTAGAAGAGGGGAATTTTTAATGACCTGACCCTTTACATCCAGGCCGATAATTAAATATTTAGGTGCACAGGCCACAACAGAGGTCTTAGCCATCATGAATCACAGCCACATTCATTTTAAAAGAGGATTCCTACAAGTGAAAGGCCCTGTAAAGAATATATGGCTTTCACATTTCTCCCAAGAATCACAGGAATCACGGAGGACAGGGAAGCAAGGTTTGTATCATCAGGAGAAATACGAATGATTCTGATACTTGGGTCAGCATTTTTCTTACGATTTACAGGCAGAGGTGTCACTAACACAGATGGGACAAGGTGGGAACAGGGAATGGAAATCATTATCTAAGAACTACCTATATCAGAAGTACCTCAATTACTTGCCAAAATGCATATTCCTTACTGAGTGTCGAAATACTGAATCTCAGAGAAAAGCCAAGAATCTCTATTTTTAACAAGCACCAAAGAGATCTCCAGGATACTTAGGAAAAACAAAGGCAGAGTAGATGGATGGGTCTGGGGGTGTTCGGCAAAAGGGTGACAAGTTCCTGAGACGCCAAGAAGGATTTAGAATTCAACAGTGCTCCACAACAGTTCTATTGTTAATAGTGAAATATGTCGGGATTAATCTCACAGGAATACTCCTGAAATGACACCAAATAGTTTGTTGCTGTCCAACCTCAGCTATGTATGCCTTAAGGATGGTCTTTTGTGGATAAATTTCCACAGGCATATACACACAAAGACTGGTCACCAGAAAGGGTCCACTGTTAGCACTCCATTGCTTGTACAGTTCAGCTATGCAGATTATAAAGGCAGTGGAACTGGCTGGGCAAGAAAGTCTAGCACTACCAAACACTAAGCAAGGTGCCCCTACTCAGTGAATGTTAGACCTGGGCCAAATGATAAATACCCAAGGTGTTTGTTTAAAGGAATAAACCAATACTTATGTCAATTGCAAGCCATTTCAAAAATGAAAAAAAAAATTTAAAACATTTGAGTAGAACAAGAATTAATGAAATACCTTGAAAATAAGGACTATAAAAATCCCTGGTCTTGACTAAGTGGAGAATTTCAGCAAGTCAGATAATTTTATTAAACCCTACCTGTTGTGTGTAGCCACCAAGGTATTTGCTTAGGTCCTGATTAGTCAAATTTGAGAGGACGCCCAGCTGCTTATCCTTGGAGAAAACGCATGGACATTAGAGGAGAATACGTCTTTAATTCTATAGTTAAGAACATTTAACACTGTGCAGTTTTCTGTATGTGTTTCATACACTTGTTTAATTGGTTTTACAAAATCCTGATTATTACCTAGCACCTTGTATTGGAATTAATCATTTTTATATCATCTTTTTATTGTGAGAAGGTATGAACCTGACTGTAGAATGAATTATGAATTTTAATATCTACAGAGTCCAGTATGATAATATTGTACACATTTTTCCATAAATGCCTACCAAATCAATCTATCCTTCCAAATGTTTATTTGGTGAAAAGAATTTGTATCTCATAATTAATGAACATTAATGACTACTATATTTTTGGTACTATGCTAAGAAGCATGATTAGAAAACAATTCCGCCCTTGAGAAGGTCACACTCTATTAGATCAGGAAATCTCTGAATGCATGATAATGCTATGGTACATATATTTGCTAAACATGTATTATTTAAAGTAAATAATTCCCCAAATAATACATACATATTTACATACGTTGAGTTTGCCTATAATATAATTGAAATTACTAATAAATTTTAACCCTGGGCTATAAAGGTAATAAATATAAGGGTGTATGTTTAAATTTTTTTTTATTTTATAAATTATGTTAATCAGCAACAATTAATTAAGAGGATAAGCATGGAATTAATGCTTGTTTTATTATAAACACAAACAGATATATAGCTGCATATTAACAAAACACTAAAAAATTCAGATTTACCATTATGAGTACTAAATTTTATCAGATGTTGCAATCCTAGCCTATAATTTATCATACTCTCCATTTCTTGATATAAAGACAAACTGCACAAACTCTAACTGTATATCTAATTCTAAACAGGATTTCTGCCCTGAGTTTCTGCCCAGGCCCAGGGACATTACATTTTTACAAATGTGCCCCTAGCATATTATCTCATAAATCTGACTCTGGTTCTTTTTCCACAGTGAATGTAAAGGGAGAAATGTCGTGAATTCTCTGGGATTCTCATATGTATAATGATCTAATGAAACGGGTACTGGACTTACAGATAAAGAGAGATACTCTTAATCAAAACTAGCTTTATCCAATGTGATGTCAAAGTAGGAACTAGTCTTATTTAGGCTACCATTCCCTTTTTTAAAAGAGCAAATTATTAGACTAGGAAGTCTCTAATGCCCCCTCTAGTTCTGAGCCTCTAGGATTCAGTGTTGAGCAGTATCTTTAAAGAAGATTTATGAGGAAGCCATGCCTGGCTGCAGCTGGGGCCCTAAAAATCACCAAGCAGGAAGTTCACACCCCTAATGAGATTATTTTACATAGTGACAGCTCACAACGCCCTTAGCATCACACCTACAAGCATTCCTTCATCCATGTCCCAAAAGGCATTCCTATTAAGGAATATCAGCAGGTAGTGGCAACCATCACAAACAATACACATGCAAATAACTTGACCCCCAAAATATTTTTTTTTCTTGGGATTTTTTTCTTGGGATGCTCTCAGCTATGCAGCTTCATGGGAAATAAAGCAGGTGGCAAATGTTTATGTCTTATGTTTTCCTAAAAGCAAATATAGAAAAATGCAAATTATTAACATTAATTTACAAATCTGGCAATGCTGGGGGAAAAAGTTACTGTTTCTGGGTTCTGCTTAAGAGACAACTCTTTTCCTCACCGCTACTCAGGATGTATAGCTCATACAGAACCATGCACATCTCTTCCATCTAGAGGGCTGGTAAAATCTACAGTTAGATAACAGCAGGCCAAACCAAGCCTGCCAGATCACAGATGGGTTACCCAACTCAGTCACAGATATTCCCCTCATCTCCAGCAAAGAATCCTGCTGTCCCTCTAAAGCACTAACATCATTCCCACGGGGCAAGGTCTGATTTCTCTGAGTATCTTACTCATAAAAATATTACAGTTTGGTAAATGCAAATGTGGGATAAACTTCTTAGTCAAAAATAATCCACAGAGTGGCTTGTTTCAAAGAAACAGAGTGAGAAATCACTTTCTCTTGTATCTGTTTTCCCAAGGTTTCTCGCCCCTTTGCAGAATGAGATTCCACATTTAGAGACATTAAGAAACCAGTAACCAGGGGACCCGTTGCCTGGAAACGGCCTGATTACAACCAACTCACTCAGCCACAAGGAAATTCTACCTGCTCCTTTTGGACCATTTGTCAAGCTTCATTATAAAGAAAATTTACACTTTCGTAAAACCTTCAGAAATTATTGCCATGAAACAGAAAAATCTGGGCATTTGCTTTGGGGAAGAAATGGGAAATTAACATGACTATTCAGTGTCAAAATCTGACAGCTCAGACAAAATAAAGAAAAATTAGATGTGCACCATGCACAGAATTCAGAAACCAAAAATCCAAATCCAATGCTGAACAAATCATGTCTGGGGATTGCACTTTATGTGAAGGGAGCGAGAAGCCAACACCACTAGAAAGGCACTAATAAAGGACATCTGCATTCTGCTGCAGTACTGCTTCACTTGTGCTTCCCTGTACATCTGCAGCAAAACTTCCAATTCGATGCTGGCATTAACAGCTGCTTTGAAACATACACTAGTTGGTTTTGTTGTGCCTTGACAAGTGGACAAGATCTGTCAGGGCAATAACATAGTAACACTGCAGAGGTTTAACAAAAATCTAAGAATGTTTGTAATTCTTTTACATGTCTAATGATCAGTCTCAGGAAACATGATTTTTTGGAGGGTGTGCTAGGGATCAAACTCAGGGCCTTGAGCTTGCTAGGCAAGCACTCCACCACTTGAGCTAAATCCCCAACCCCAAACCTATTATCGGAATAAATTTTTACAGCTACATAATTGTATGTATGTTTGCATGTATATATGAGAGAGAGAGATATCCTGTTCCCTTTCAGAATAGTTTGAATTATCAAGATGCATCAATGAATCCAGGCTACATTATTCTGTTACGTTTCTCTTCTTGCTATTGATCCACTCAAAGTTACATTAGACTAAGGTGCATATCACAGGGCAGCTCAAATGTGGTGTGGGACCCACTGTAATACAGGATTTGTCATTGATTAGACCCATGATTAATATTTAGACACACTGATCACACTCTGGTTGAGTATAAAAATGCAAGCTTCAGTGAAACTCAACTATCACAGTTTTCAATTAAAATTTTTAATATCAAATTTATGAAATATATCCATTCTTTTAATTTCTAAAATTACTATTTTAAAACCATTTTTATTGATGTATGACTAGCCAGAGCATGCTTTATCTATAGGTAAATGATCAAAATTCTAGGGCAAAAGATCTGAGCAGAGATTTATACAGAGACAGAGTAAAGTTTCTAGCTTTAAATTTATCATAAATGCTTTTGGAATCAAACCATTTTTACTTTAAAGAGACTATTTCGCAATACTTCAGATATTCCATGCACATCCACAGTGCTCTCAAACATGATTCCAGGGTAATGTATACACCCTTTAAACTCTGAGTTTCAGAGAATATGTCTTAATTATATGTGAATTTTCAGTCTTTAAGGTTTTAGATTTGCAACAGAGTGGACACTCATCTTTGCTAACAGAACTGAACAAGATACTGACATCATCAAATAACTGACCTGCTAGTGCGGAGTTGACAAAGACAAGCGTGTACCCAGAAAGAAAATGCAGACCGAAGCAGAGAGTACAGGGAGGAGGCTGATGGGAGGTCACATGAGATGATCTTTATTCCCAGTCTCCATAATCTGTATACTACTGTCAAAATATTTTTAAAACTCATAATAGTGCCACTGCTCAAGAACTTACAACAAAAGAATTAATTAATTAATTAATTAATTAAATGATCTTGTCTTCCAAAATCCTTAGAATTTGGTTTCCTACATAGAAATAAAACACACAACACTCTTAATAAAATATGAGTTCAGACAAAAGCTAGGACAGTGTGAGCTGATCTGTCCATAGAAACTGCTTAATAAAGGAAGGATCTGAACCAGATCCATTTATTTTAATGAATGAAGGTACAGAGAAAGGACCATTTTCAGGTTAGTTAGGAAGCAAAAACACAGAAGCGAGAGTTTGAATAGTACATTAGGAATGAAGCAAAGACAAATTTAAAGAGAGATTATTGATAAGAATAAAGGTTCAGCCCAGAACCTTGAGAAGTGTATTACCTATGAAGAAAGTATTAAAAAGAATGCTATGAGTTTCCTGAAATGCTAGTATTGAGCTATTTGTGGAATGGGTAGTTGGGGACATTCATTCATTAAGTATTTTTTTAATTCCTACCTCACTTCATCCTAACCATTGAAGATTAAATACTAAACATAATTCTGGTCCTGACAAAGCATATGAGCGAATGTGGGGTGGGCTCAGGCAAAAACAAAACAGCAAGTAGTAGATAATAAAAGGTCAGGTCGTGATAACTGCTGGAACAGTGTAAGAGTCACAGACAACAGATAAATACATTTTTAAATATTAGAAGTAATATTTAAAAGATCCATTCAAAAAGATCTAGCTGACTGGAATGAGAGCCCTAAGGTCATGAGGTACAGCTTTTTCTCCTAATCAGGTCTATACCAATGAAACAGAGTTTCCCATGTGCTGCCACAATATATACGAATGCCTCCGCCAAACTCAAACTAAAATGTGAGTGTTTCTGTGAAAGCTCCATCAGGACACAAAGAGGGCGTATTGCATATTTCTCAGTACTCTTTCCACACTATCTAAGATCAGGGGATGACCTTGAACAGGAATTATTCATTAAATACACCACATAATGTATCTGTCTTATGTTAGGCTAAAGATTAAAATAATAAAGCAGACTCCTGTCATTGCCTTATACACATAAATTTAAAAGTCAAAAAAGTCAGGACAACAATGACATAAAATAAGCTTAGCTTTATAAAAAAATAACAAAGTAGGTCAGGGGCTACTACGACATATAATTTTTTTAAAGCCCCCTTGTATAAATACTTTTTTTAGTCACTGAGTTCTTTAAATTCTATTCTGATCCAGTCTTCATCATTGATCAAATTTTCCGTTATCTCAAATATCATTCCTGAAGTGCAGCCAATAATGCATCCCTGAAACTTCCCACATATGAAGACAGGTGGTCCAAAATGAAAAGGCTGAGGTAAGGCAGGCTACAAGAATTCAGCTGGATGTAGAAGAAGGAAGCTAAACACAATGCCCTATCAACAGAGACCAAAGGGACAGCCTTGTCCTCACACTGACAAAGAGCAGAAAGACTACTTGGCAGCATGAATACAACAGTTTCCCTTCCTACTGTACTCTGTTTTTGCTAAAATTTTATTAAGTGAAAGGTATCACTAGATCCCAGTAGCAAGCTTTGGAGCAACTACATCCCCTAATTCACTTCCTTTATTTTAAGAATATTTCTTTTTTCTATAATCTGGTAATTTGGATTCTACAATATTCTAATCCTTCTCCTCATCATGAGTGGTAGCACTGCCCTTCCATGCATACCTGTGCGCAAAAATCCTTTCTCTGTCTCATTCATTCTATTTAATCGACACTTTTGACCTTTGTCCAAAGGGTCTCTCTTCAGATCTCACATCCTGTTTTGTTCCTTCTAGGTAGCTCTGAACATTCACTTTTTTTTTTTAATTTTTATTTTTACCAAGAACATGTACTGGTACATTATATACATAATGATCATAATCAACATGGTTATTTCGTACCTGTACATGATGTATCTTGGTTTTCCCCTCTCTTCCCCTCCCCTCCCTTCCATTCACCCACCCCTCTCTATTTGCAACAAGTTTATTTACATTTTTCCATTTTTTCCCCTTTCATCTTACTTTTCTTTTAACCTTCTGTATTCCCCTTTTCCCTATCTGGTTCTCCTCTCTTTTGAATATTATCTCTTTTTTTTTAACATAATATCTATTATACCCCTTTGTCCTTATTTACACTTATGGTTTCTCATATCAGAGAAACAATTCGATGTGTACTGATAAGTGTCTGATTTATTTCACTCAGTAGTATGTTCTCAAGAAACATCCATTTACACACAAATGACTCTAGTTTATCCTTCTAGGTCTTGGAAACAACCCAAATGCCCAACAACTGATGAGTGGCTAAAGAAGATGTGGTTTTCTCTGGACATTCACTTCTGTTTTCCAATACAACACAGAAAGAGGACAAAGAGTTAAATGTTTTCACAAGCAGGCCTAGATTCCTGTTGCTTTTGCAGGAGAGGAAAACAAAAAGCTGCCAGACAGAATGACTGAAATAAATGACCTGCACCCCCCACAGCTGAATTCTACCTCTTTTTCCAGAATGTTTCATAAGAGAGAATCAATAAAAGCTGAATCTGAAACATCAGTGCAGGGTACTAGCTAAGCACAGTGCGCTCCCGAGCTAATCCTACCTTCTCAGAAGCTGTAAGTGCGAATCCCTTCACCTTTGCTCAGGGGAATGAGCTCACCACAAAAAATGGCCTGCTTTTTGACCTCAAAATCCAGGTGGGACGGGGTTGGGGGTGGCAGAAGCAATGACAGGGAAGATTTCCAGGCCATTTGTTCTAAACTGAGGTGCACTGGCAGAGGAGAAGGACAAGGTTGAGTTTTCATGCCCCTGAGCTCAGTCACACAGCTGGAGTCACACTTTGCTCACACAAACATCTTTCACTCACCCAAAAGCAACACAAGGACTAGGACAGATCACTGCTGAGAACAAACAGGCCCAGGCCAGTGGCTATTCTCATTATCTAGGCTACCTACTAAGGCAGTCCCACACAACCTGGCTGAGAAACTAACCTTAATGTCAGCTGGTCTTTCCCTATGACCACCTGGTTGAAATAGTCAATTAAGATGCAATGAAGACCAAATAAGTGAAAGTAGCATAAAGCTCACTATTTTTACTTGTGGAGTTTTTTTTCAAAAATCACATCATGTTTGTTCTCTTTAATGATAGATTTGCTGCACAAAGATATACCCATTCACGTGTTAAAATTTCATCATCATCCCTTAAGGAGCATCCTTTTTTAAAACAAAGACAACAAGGACCACAAAAGAGTACAGACTAAATTGACTGAAAAGCACCAAATGTTTCTACTGAAGCAACACCATGGAAAAGGTAGAATATTAAAGTTAAATTTTAAATAGGGATTTAATACAGATTAAAATACAAGATATCTCAGGTTTTTTTTAACATTACAAAATTCTCTGAATTATCACAAAACAGCATTTGTATTTGAGTGACATATTTCTAAAAGTGTGTATCTTTGTTCTTCAAGCTACATTTTAACTGGTTGTGAATCCTCCTTGAAAATACATTTGATAAAATAATGTTATGCAAACTCCACTAAATGACGTATTTATACCAAAACTATCATGAAGAGGAGTGTAAATTACACAAAACTGGTATATAAATAATCAACTGACTAGTCTATGCATTCAGTATGTATTTCAGAACATATTTTCAGGTTTAGTAAGAATCCTAGTTTGAAAAAAGCAGACCATTAAGCTGAATTAGAGCTCCAATGGCCAATCTTAGTTTCTTTTGAAACCACCAGTACAGTGTGGCTGTATCACCTTGCTTCTCATCTATAAATAGCTTCTTACCATTTATCAAACACCCTTGCTATGATGAAAGTATTATACCCAAAGATATTTCTCTCCCCATCTCAATCACCAATGAATTTTCTAAAGTAATTTCCTGTGATCTAAACTGTTTCAAACAATAACAAGCAAAAATTTTACACATGTACCTTTTCTATTGATTATATATTTTTATCTTGCTTGTACTCACTATCAGTGTAGAAATACCTATGCATGAGAACCTTGCCTCCATTTTCCTCTGCCATATCCCTGCTCTAAGTACAAATTAAATAGAATGTAAACATTTTAATGTGGCTCATCAAAGCTTCAGGATGGTGTTGAGAATGTTCCTTTTTCTGTATTCCAAGCTCTATCTAGGCTCTCAGATAATGCAGCCTATCAGTTAATAATACAGAATTCCGCTCTGAGTATGATTCTCAAACAGTAACAGAATTGTTCTTCCTTCATAGGGTGAGGCTGCAGAAGACAGCCAAAATCTCAACAATGCTTTGTTTTCCTTGCTTCTGTGCCATTCTAACAGTTGCTTCCCTGAGATAAATTCATCCTTTCTCTTAGATTCATGTTTCTCAATTTAGGTTTGATTGAGATTTCTTATTTCTGTGTTTTATATTATGAAATGAGAAAAAAGCTACAATAATTGTTAGTAGGCAAATAGTAAGAGTTGTCTTTCCACTAACACATGCTTTGAGGATTTCCAAGTTCCCATGTTTATAAGTTGGCAGATAAACAAAACTATAAGGATTATAACTATTTATTGCATTTTATCTTTAAAAATACAAGAGCCTAATTAATTACTGGTAGAAATTCTCTAGGTTCTGTTGAGGTAGCTGTTACCAATTAAAGTGCCAAGTAATTATTTAATAAATACACTGAAAAAGATCAAAATGTCATTCTTCCACAGAAAAACTTTTCTATCGTTTTGTGTTTGTATTTCTGTTTTAACTCACATATTTCGGCCTCTTATTTAATAGTGAACTTTTCCATTTAGACATCCCCACTTCATTCAGGGTTACTCTTTGCTGATGAAATGGGAATCATCTCTAAACATGCACTTATGTGTTGCATAAATGCATCCAACGTGGTTGTGGGTACTGGAAGAGTGAAACTTCACAGACTGTAACCTCTGGGTGCTTAAAATCTAAGAAGTAAATATTGTGTAATATTACTGTTGGCTAATACATTATGGGCCATTTAAAGTAATACTTTGATGTGGACTAATAAGTGTCTGATTTATTTCACTTAATAGGATGTTCTCCAGGAACATCCATTTACATACAAATGACTCTAGTTTATCCTTTTTTATGGCGGTGTAGTACTCCATTGTGTAGAAAACCACATCTTCTTTAGCCATTCATCAGTTGTTGGGCACTTAGGTTGTTTCCAAGACTTAGCTATTACAAATTGTGCTGCTATGAACATGGTTGTGCATATATCACTGTGATATGATGATTTTAATTCTTCTGGGAAGATACCTAGCAGAGGACTAGCTGGGTCAAATGGAACCTCTAGTTGTAGTTTTCTGAGGAAGCTCCACACTGATTTCCACAGTGGTTGGACCAGTCTACATTCCCACCAACAGTGGAGGAGGGTTCCTTTTTCCCCGCAACCCCGCCAGCACTTGTTATTGGTTGATTTCTTGATAATAGCTATTCTTTCTGGAGTGAGATGGTATCTTAGTGTTGTTTTGATCTGCATCTCTTGAATGACCAATGATGTTGAACATTTTTTCATATATTTATTTGCCATTAAATAAGGACAAAGGGGTAGAATAGATATTTTATTTAAAAAAGAAAAAAGAGAGATAGTATTCAAAAGAGAGAACTAGATAGGGAAAAGGGGGATAAAGAAGGAGGTTAAAAGTAAGATGAAAGGGGAAAAAATGGTAAAGTGTAGCTACACTTGTTGCAAATAGGGAAGGGAGGGTGAATGGAAGGGAGGAG
>PVJO010016851.1:0-40788 GCA_004026905.1 Hystrix cristata
CTGAGTAAAAAGTATACTCCCTTCACTCAGGACACAGAGAGGGGAACTGGACAGGACAGCCCACTATGTTTGAAAGAATCCCCAAACCTTTAACTGTGTTGAAGAAAGGCTTAGTAACAGAGATGAGACTTTAGAAAAGCAGAGAGGGAAAACTTCATGAAAAATTAGATTAAATTAACCATACACATTTAAAAATGTATTATCATGATTTTTAAAAATCCAACAGAGACTACAAATAAAATTTACAGGGAAGAATTTTTTGGAGGGGAGAACCATAGTCATTTTACTCTGTGTTATACTGTTCAACCATAAATTTCAGAAGCAAAGGCTGGATTCGCATGATTATTTAGCATGGTTCTAGACGTGTAGGTGTCGTCAAAATTTTATAGCACAGATCTGTCAGGACAGTGACCTAGATTTCACTTCAAGTTGGGTCCTGTATAACTTGTCCCATACAACATAATAGCACTATTCTTTACAGCTTGGCTTCTTGACAGATCAGGCTAGGGCGAGCTTTTTCTGTCTTTCTTTTTTTTTTTTAATATTACAAATTACTACCTTAATAAGAGTGGTGCGAAATCTAAGGAATAGACTATTCTTTAGATTTAAACTAGATGAAGAGTTAATTTCAAATGGCCAAAATCAAATAAGACGTTTTGGTTTTTTGCTGTGATTTGGTGTGTCCATGCAGTAGAGATCTTGAATTTTAGAAACAGATCGATTTATTAAACTTTATATTTCTTTTCTAACAAGGAATGTCTTAATATGACTTAACTAGTTTTAATGTCTCCAAATTTAAAAAAATCACTTCCATGAGGTTTAGGTCCGGAGTAAAGTTTCCCTTGATTTTAGGACAATGTCATATTGTCTCCCCTATACATTTAGTCTCATATACCTTTCTTATAATATTATTAGCTCTCTGCCTTATGAAATGTCCAAGCCCATAAAAATCCTTCATAGTCTGAAGAGTAGCATTTCCTTGGCTTATTCCATTCATCTGTTTTGGAAATTATTTCTCAAACAAACAAGTAACCTGATGATATTTTTTATTAAAGTATTATCTCTTACTTCCCCTTCTTCAAACAAAACAAAACAAAACAAAAACATTCAAAACTTCTTGGAACTAAATTAAGGATAGCATATTCAGTTATTAGCATAAACTATCTAAGGCCTTATTTTAGGGAAGAATTCTAATAACATTTCAGGCCATGAATTTTATACTAAAAATCAAACATGTGGAAGTTCTCAAAGCATAGTTTGAAAAGTTACAGCAGTGTTACATAGAAATATAATTAATCATACGTCAAGTTTGAGTTGCGTGAATTTCTGAGGTTACGCTCAGGGATGAAGGCGAGGTTTCCATGTAGTAGTGATTAGAAAGAATCTATACTGATAAAAATGGGGCTACTTTTTGTGGAGTGTCTCCTATATACCAGCTATAATGTACACCTGTGTGTCTGATTCTCACACTAAAATGCAAGAAGGTATTATGCTTTCCTCTTCGTAAACTGGGCAACCCAAATTTGAGAGGATAAGGACCCACTTAGAATTAAATGATAGCATCTGACTCCCCGGGATTTGAACCTATCACTTTACTACAAAATCACATTCTGTACCTCATTATACAGACTCACAGTGTTACTGAAATCTCTTTGGCACCACCGTGTGTGAGGAGACAGTTGCCACATCTCCCCCGGCAAGAAGCTGGGAGGGTCTGAGACAACAATATGATACAAAGCGCGTACTTTCTAGGTCCCTTTCTGAATAAAGGGAAGATGCTTTTCATCACCTCTTTCAAACTGCTCTTCACTCCGTGAAGTTCTGTACATTTCTGCTGTGGGGTTTTGTGTTATAAATGAGGTCAGTTATTACTGAGACCCTACCATGTGCTGTAGGCATCTCCTAGGAGCCCAGTCGACACATCTTCCTGCTGCACCAGGGTTGTTACCAAGAATCATTGCTACTCTTACTGGAGTAACAAAATTCCAAACCATATGACCCGTTGTCTTTAGGCACTAAATTTTGATTGTCAAATAGATAACATAAATAGAAATTAGTGTGGTGCCATTACTGTAGAGACATCCAGTGCTAATGTTGCAAATTTCTGATGCTATTTTAATAGGTGGGCCTGCTGGTCTTGGAATTTTCCTGAGAAAGAGAACCGTGTGTTCAAAAATTACTTAGACACCCCTTGGGGAATCAGCTGACATTACTTCAGGTCAACCTGGAGAAATAAAGGAGTTGAGTGCACTACTCCTGGAGGCTCTGGCACATTCTACCATAGGACATTTGGTGCAAATGGACTTTTTAAAAATTGGTAAAGTCCTGGGATTTGTATTCTGGGTGATGTGGGACCAAACAGAGGCAGCACACATGTATGCTGAATGGCAACAAAAATGATAGCAAGAGAAAAAGGATCAATTGGGAATTCTCAGAAACTTTAAGAATTTAAGGCTTTCTCAGCCTTGGCACTGGGTAGAAGAAGTACCCATCAGGCTTGATTCTGTCAGTTTTAAAGGAGACCTGGATAACATCTGGCTGACAGTATAGCTTAGCAATTATACCTCTCATCCTTAATAACTGCCCAAGCTTCTCTTTCTTATCTTTAATTCAGAACATCAGCTCTGGATGGAAATTTCTTCTTGCTCTCCTTTCTCTAGAGCTTTCAAGCATGAAATTTTCCTCTTCTCTCTTTTCTCTCCTCATCTCTTCTCTCCTCCCCTCCCATCCCCTCCCTCCCCTCCCCTCCCCTCCCCTCTCCTCTCCTCTTCTCTCCCTCTCTCTCTCCCTCCCTTCATGGCGGGAGGTGGTGGGAGTGGGTACTGCGGATTGAGGTACCCCAGGAAAGATCTCACAGTTGCCTATGGGACCCTTGACTGCAAACACAGGCGATGGTAGTCACAGGAGGAAATGGTAAAGAATCAGCTTTAGAAAGATGACTCAGAATTTTGACTCAGAGGGATTTGGGCCAACTTCTGATCTCATCTCAGAGCTTCCTGCAGCACCTGGGCTTTCCTTGGAGGCCTCCTACCAGAGCAGGGCTTAGGCACACCTGTCCAGCCCCAAGGGGACAAGCCGACAGGAGCTCTGCCTGCAGTGGAATGCAGCTCCTCCTAGTCGATCAGATGTGAATCTGAGTGATAAGTTTTCTAGAAGCATTATCATGAATTTCAATCATAAAGGACAAACTATGATGCATTAAAGCACCAAAAAAGGAACATAAACTTTCCCTGTTCAGGAAACCAGCTCTGAAGAATCAATCATTTGTGCTTGACAACAGCTTCTCTCACTCTAGAAACATTCTGTTCTTGGTTTAAGTTTTGACCTAAATATGAAAACTCACGCTCAAGGGACAGGTGAATGTTCTACTGATTAAGAAATTCCCGTCACCTGAGGTTGCAAATCTAGTGTTTCATAGAAGGGAATACTTGAAAGAAAAAGGCTGAAGGAAAATGATTTACTTGAAGGGGTTTCTAATAAAGATTGGACAAGGTTAGTCAAAAAACAAAACAAAACAAAACTTGGTCTTTTTACATTCAAAAATTTTTGATTTTTGTGAAGGAACTTGAGAAGAATTATAACCCAAGGCTGTTTAAGAACTATCTGAAACTCTTTCTTTTTGTCCCTAAGAGTTACAGACAATCCGTTTGGGATTGCCTAGGTGAACATGAGTCTTTAGGATGCTCCTATCTTTGCCTGTCCCCTTGGAGACTCGCATAATGGGTCCCTTTCCTAGCTCAAAGAATTTTTCTCCAGGGAATTTTACCAATCTAAACTCGCAGGGGTATCAGTGATCCTGGTAGGAATCTGGGCATAGAATCAGGGGAGAAAAAAAAAAAAACACAAATCAGTGACTCAGAATTGCACAAGCTTCTGAGATCACCGCCGATAGGAACGGACAATCCACAAGCATTCCCAGACCATATAGAGACGACCCAAACGCAACGGCGGCGGTTAGCAGCAGATTCACCTTAGGAATGACTCAACTGAGTTTCTGCCTGAATGATTTTGGCCCTGGAAAAGGCAGCAGGAAATGAACTTTTCAGGCTAGTCCTTGCAGTCTTATCTCCTACCCACATTTCTCTCCCACTTGCAGTCCTTACCTTCCCGCTTGAAGCCCTTTCTGCGCTCTCCAAAACCTTTAATGAGTCATCTGAGTTTGTTGGGCCAAGTAGTGACTCTGTTTTTGGCTACTGAGCATTCTGCTAACTCGGGATTATAGATTCCTGTCTGTGGGAAATAAGAGGGAGCAGCGAAATTCTTACTCCTTCACAGAGCTAGTTAGAGAATGGGCACACCCGCGGGAGGCGGAATAGAGAAGAAATCAGCTAGCAGGGATTAACCTCAAACATGTACAAAGCAATGCAGCTTGAGAAAAAGTGGAAAAGTTGGAGGATGTTGGCAGTACTGACCTCCATAAGCCCTGCGTGTCCATTTTCCCCAGCACCAAAGCCCCGGTGGCCGTTAGCGTGCTGGCAGAGGCTGTCCTGTGCTCCGGAGCCTTTCCGGTGCAATCTGCTGAGCTGTCTGCTGCTTCAGCCAAGCAGGGCTGCTACTGAATGACGTAAACTGTTCCTTTTCTTCAAGGGCGACAGTGTATTGGTGTGTTCTAGCAAACCAAATACAAATGTTCTCCTTTGGTGATATACTGTCACAACCCCAGAATTTTCCAAATCCCTAGACTCTTTTTCATGTTTTGTTTTATTCAGGCTGGCCTCGAACTCACTATGTTGCCCAGGTTGGCCTTAAACTCATGGCAAGCCTCTTGCTTCAGCCTCCGAAGTGCTGGAAGGGAGTGCGCCATCACATCTGGCAATTTGTAGACTCTTGAAGACCTTTCCAGCTGCTATCATCTAAAAGTTTAGCAGATTTTCGTTTATAGTGACACTCAGGCTTCCCAGCCTTAGCACTACTGACATTTGGGGTGGTGAATTTTTGTTCCGTGAGTACTATCCAGTGCTTTGTGGGTTTTTGGCAATATCACGGGCCTCTGCTTACTAGATGCTAGTAGTACAACTGAAATGTCTCCAGACATTGACGGATGTCTCCTGGGAGGCAAAATGAGAAGCAATGCTCCACAAAGATGTTTCCAAGATGCCTGATTTTTGATTTTCATTCACTTCCATGTCACAAGGTGTCCTTGTCCATATTTCCTTGCCCCGAGGAAACATTTGGTTTTTGTTAAGGAAATCTAGGAGAATATATTTTGAAATTTCACAACAGAATTAATGAAGAATTGAGAAGTCTGATGATTTGGTATATGAAAGTTCTAAACATCCCAAGGGTTTAAATTAGGCAATCTCACAGAAGCTCAAATTGTACTCTAAAACTCTAAAACATGACCCTTTGAACTCAAGAAGCAATAAACTATTATTAGGGGTAGGGAGCGGGCTGCCAATCAGAATTTACGTTTGTAATTCAGATCCAGAACTGGGTTCTAATATGTGCTTGGAAATTGATTCAGCTTATATTTGAGCTTTGCAAGTCTACAAATCTCTGGCAATCTCAGTTTTACCAACCCAAAGTAAAGACTTTGTCTTTGGTTTTCTTTCCTATAGTTCCTAAATTATCAACGACAACCAAGGTAATTAGGGTCGGCATCTGGCCAATGGTCAATTCTCAGTGAAGGAACCTCAAACTGAGGCTTAATTGCGAGGTCTAATGATGTGTTTTTTGTAAACTATATTTATATGAAATTGCCATTTTTTTACATGTTTCCTGTATTCTTCAGAAGGGAGGTGCCACATAAATTAGGGACATTTCCGGTCTCTAGTGGTTTACCGTGAATTTGGGGAATACTAGAATCCTAGCGCAGAGAGTCTCAGCTTTCTTTCTGTCTAAGTTGGAAATGGTACTGTAATAACCATGACCTGGATAGAAAACCATTTGTTTTCAGGTCTCTTGAGGACTAGGAGAAATGATGTGGTAGACAGTAACTACATTAAAGTGCTCAAAACTCTGGCTAAATAAAAAAATTTCAAGAACAAATCTTCCCAGTTGCAAAGCAAACTCAGAATACAAACTAACTAGTAACACCTAACTGATGGCTTTAATGTAGAGAGATGTATAGTAGTTAACATTATGTACTGGGTTTCAGAGAGGAGTTTGTCTCAGCAGGGCTACCTTCCTGACATTGCCCATCTAAAAAGGACCCTGGAGTCAATGTTTTAAAATATGTCACCACGGGAAAAATCATTAATGTGGTTTCTTGAGAGTCTAAGAAGATTCCCTACGTTCACTCTTGCATTGTTCTGAAAATGTGGCTCATAGTAGTAGTGGGGAGGCCTTGGTTCCAGCCCAGGCTAGGTGGCTTTCCAGCAGGTACTGTATCCACTTACTCCCTCATCTGGTGTGTCGGAAAACAACAAGCTTCTCGTCTGCCTGCTTTAAACTCTCAGGATCAGAGGTTTGGGGTCCAGACACACACAGCGGCTGTCCTGGGAACAGGCTTCTAGTCTCCCTCCCCTTTCTCTTCTCTCAAAGAGTGCTTTTATGTGTAGTCATTACCGCACAGGGGAGCCATGAAACAGCTCTCATGTCTACTTCATAAAGTGACCTCGCAGTGTCGGGTTGGTGGAGGGAAGCGGGCTTTCAAATCTCCCTTCTGGGATGGCGGAAACCATCCCAATGTTTTGGATGGCAGAAACGAATGGCAGTACCACTGAAGTTACACTGCTAGTCTCACCTCTGATGTTCTCATTTCTGAGTTGGGTAAATCATGTTTCATTCCTCCTTCCTCTCCTATACTGACACAGACACACAGACACAGGCATGTGTACACACACACACGCATGTGGACACATAGTCACGTATTCCACTCACACGCACATCACTCACAAGAATGTTGTAAAAACTGGACAGATAATGGCAGTGAAAGCCCTTGGAAGACTGCAATGTGCTATAAACTCAAAACTATTATTTTTATTATACATCATGGACAATACGCACTGTGGTCACTATATATTTAAGAGTCATCTCAGTGCCTTGGGAATGTATTACCAAATAGAAACATTTCCTAAAACAAACGTATCTATTTTCTTGTTGATTAGAATTCATTATATTAGCTAACTTGAAATTTATCACAAAACACTGTTTATAGTTGTATCAAATTAGTACAAAATAGCTAATGGGTGAGAGAGTACTCCAGCAGACATTCCAAATAAATGTGTACTTTCTTCGTTAGTGTGCACGGGTACTTCACTGAAGGAATGTTTTGCCTACCACTTTAACCTTAGAAACTGGCCAAGAATAAATGTTTATTAAATGGGTAAATGAAAATATATGTAATACAAAAACTTTCCATCAAACAATCCCTCCTGACTCTTTCCATAATTTCAGCCATCAGAGGATTTTCTTTCACACGCAGTTCACATTTGAAGGCTCATATTCAGAAATGCAGCTGGGCCAAACTAAAGTTTACTCATTTTTAAATGGCAGAAACAAACCACAGACTGAAATATAAGACATTTAAGCAATGTTTATGACATGCTTGGTGATTAAGATAGAAAGCAATTCCTTAGATGCTTTAAAAGTGATACTTATTTTATGGAGCCCACTTTTCATTAAGCAAATCACATAAATGAAGAGTGTTAACACATATTCTAATGAAGGATTAAGTTGAAATCTAAGTGAAAATGTGACAAAATGCAAAATAATTATTTTTGGTCAAGGTCCAAGAAACATGATTCATGAAAATAGTCTTTAAAATTGTATTTTTTTAATTCCAGGCAACGTATAGGTGCCACCTTTGTTATTTGGCCTTTTGTGTATGTTAGTGTTTAAAATTAACCTGCTCTACAGCAACATAGTGGCTTAGCAGAGAGATGCCAACAGTTTGTGGAAATTAGAATTTATTAATTTTTCCCTTTAAATTAGACTTGAAGAAGTGAAAAGTTGGGGGTCCTAAGGTACTATGTTTGCTAGAAATAGATTTTTACATAATATCTACGTATAATGATTTTTGATTGTGCAAAACCACATTGGTTTGGAACATACATGGGATAGGGATAGAATTTGATATTTATTTGGTGCCTTCTTTGTGCCACACAAAGTTAGGCATGCTACAGGCTGCCTTGTTAACTTCTGTGCACAGCACTGCATACTTCTTAGTTCAGTGATGAAAACTTTGAGGCTCTGCATCCCAGTAGGACTACTGAAGATGGAAACTGTGCCTCTCTATGTGGCAGAGCCCCACCACCTCAGTTCGTATTTGGAAGGTCGGAAAGAAGAAAAGAAGTTGAAGGAGAGGAATCATGAAGAATGGGTTTGATAAACACTTGAGGTCCTGGTAGTCACTGGGCAGAAGCAGAAGTAGAGTAAAAGCATATTAGTGATAAAATAATAGTAACGTCATAGATAGTCTAACAACTGAGATGCGCAAATTTCAGCCCTTAGTCAAACAGCCCTGTGTGGGAAATAAATTCTTCCTCAAGTAACGTCAATCTTGAGTGTCCTTCTTTACCAAATTCAGTTGAACTGATCAGTGGATTACAGATTTTAGAACAAATTTAGAGTAATCCAGATGAATTTAGACCAAGAAATTGAGCACAAAAGAAGGCAGTTCGTGTAATCTTGGACCTTATTACCCAAAATGTGGTAAACAGCTTCTTCAGTGTCCATAAACAGCTTCTTCAATGTCTCCTGGGAGCCCCTGAGCAACATAGAACCTCAGTCCCCAGCCCAGAACCGCTTGATTGAAATCTGCTTTTGACAAGTTTCTGAGGTGATTCGTACACACATCAGTGTCTGAGAAACACCGACCTGGAAGCTATTTTCTTAGTTTCAGCATCATCTATTCACTTTCCCATCATTTTTAGTTAACTATGAAGGAAATCATAGTGTATCTGTCCACAGAATACATTTAGCAGAATATTCTACAAATAATGCCTTCAATTTCACCACTTCTTTTCCTGCTTTTTCCTAATGTAGCGCAAGGGAATAGCCTCCTTGATTTTTTTCTCTTGTTCCTAAAGACTATCTGAAATGTAAATTAGGGCTGAAATATACAGAAGAGAGTTAAAGTCTTATCAGGAAGAGAAAATGAGAAAGTGTACTAATGAATACACACTTTACTCTTTAATTACATCAACTCTAGTCATTGGCTTTCAGTGAATGGTACAGTACCGGAAACAGACAGTCTGACTGTTCACTTAGGAGTGCGAAATCTTCCACATACCAGAAATTGGCTTAGGTTGGAAGCAATAATGCACATGGCGCGTTTTCCCTCAACAAAAATATCAGCAAACCAAATTCGACAACACACTAAAAGAATCGTATACCATGATCAAGTGGGGTTTATCCCTGCAATGCAAAAATGATTCCAAATAGGCAAATCAATAAATATGATTCACGACATTAGCAGAATGGTGAATAAAAACCACATGAGCCTCTCAACAGATGCAGAAAAAAGATTTGACAAAGTTTTACATCTTTTCATGATAACAACTCTCAAAAAATTTAGGTGGAGAGGGACTGCATCTTAATGTCATGGAGGGTATACATGGGAAGCCCACAACAAACACATGGTGAGAAGCTGAAAGCTTTTCCTTCAAGACGAAGAAAAAGACTTGGGTGCCCATTCTTGCCACTTGTACTCAACACACAATTGGAAGTGTTAGAGGAATTAGGCAACGAAAAGAAATAAAAGGCATCAGATTAGAAAGAAAGAAGTAAAATTATCTGTTTTCACATGACATGAAATTATATATAGAAAAGACCAAAGACTCTACAAAGAAAGTACTGGGGTAAATAAATCCCCTAGAGTTGCATGATACCAAATCAACATAGAAAAGTCAGTTGCGTTTCTGAACACTAACGATAAACTTATCCCAAAAAAGATTAAGAAAGAAGTCTCTTTTAAAACAGCGTCAAAAAGAATACAATACTTAGAAATAATTTTAACCAAGAAGATGACAGATGTGTACACTGAGAACTCTAAAACACTGATGCAAGATATTGAAGAAGACACATATAAAAGGATTGGAGGAAACAATATTGTTAAAGTGTCCATAGTACTTAAAGGTATCTATGGATTCAATATAATCCTTGTAAAATCCCAATGATATTTTTTTATATAAATAGAAAAAATCCTAAAATTCATATGGAACCACATAAGACTCTGAATAACTAAAACGGTTCTTGTCTTAGTTAATTTTCTTGTCGCTGAGAAACAATACCAGACACCCACAATTTAAAGGAGGAAAGGTTTAATTTGGCTCACAGTTTGTAGAGGTTCCAGTCTATAGTTGGCTGGCTCCACAACAGGGCAGCATGGCAGAGGGCATCACAGAGGAGAATTGCTCATGGCACGGAAGGCAAGAAGCAGGAGGGGAGGGAGAGAGAGAGAGACAGAGAGAGACAGAGACAGAGAGAGATTAAGGGAGGGGAGAGGGAGATATACCCTTCCAGGCCATGCCCCAGTGACCCACCACCTCCAATCAGGCTTTACCTTTCCATTTAGCCATAAATTCACCAGCGGGACTCACCCATAGATGAGTGTCACACCCCCATGATCCAGTCACTTCCCCAAAGCGCCACCTATGAGGCCATGAGGCTTTGCAGGGATGTCTGGATAGAAACCAGAACAAATCCGAAGCAAGAAGAACAAAGGTGGAGGCATCACGCTACTTGATTTCAAAATATATTACAAAGCTGCTGTAATTAAAATAATGTAACACAGGCATAGAAAGAGATATATAGACCAGTGAAATAGAATAGAGCACTCAGAAATAAATCCACACATACATTCCTATTGATCTCTGATAAGAGTGCCAAGATCATACAACAGGGAAAGGATAGTTTCTAGTACATGCTGTTAGGAAAACTGGACATCCATGTACACAATGGAAGTGGACCCTTATCTCACATGATAAACAAAAAGTCAACTCAAAGTAGATTAAAATTTTGCCATAATACACGAAACTGTTAAGACCACTAGAAGAAAACAGAAAAACACTTGACACTGGTCTAGGCAACAATATGAATTCAAAAGCACAGACAACAAAAGCAAAAATAGACAAATGGGATGGCATTAAATGAAAAAATTTTCTGCACAGCAAGAGAAACAGTCAACAGAGTAAAGAGGCAATCTGCAGAATGGGAGAAGATATTTGCAAACCATACATCTGATAAGAGGTTAACATCTGTAACACACTGTACAAGGCATGCAAAACAACTCAATATATATAAAAAAACTACTCAATTAAAAACCCAGCAAAGGACTCGAATAGTCACTTCTCCAAAGAAGACAAATACACAGCCTAATGGTGCACGAGAAATGCTCAACGTCACCAATCATGAGAAAAATGCGAATCTAAACAATAAGATACCGCCTCACACCTGTTAGAATGACCGAAAAGACCAAAGGGTAAATGTCGGCGAGGGCGTGGAAAACGGAGCTCTTGGCCACCTTTGGCTGGCATGGAAATTCATATAGCTGTTGTGGAAAATGGTATGGGGGTTCCTCAAATAATTAAAAATAGAACTACTGTATGATCTAGTAATTTCACTTGAAGATGTATACCACTCCACCCCCCTGGATCCTGAGGGATATGGAATCAGGATCCTGACAAAATACGTACACTCACATGGTCAGTGCAGCATAATTCACAATAGGCAAGATTTGGAACCAATAAGGTCGGTTGATGGATGAATGGCTAAAGAAAATGTGATACATACAGGTGCACATGGGCATGATGAGCTGCATGTATGATGGTGATTATAAGATTCGATTGTCTAGTGACTTAGCTGCAGTTTTAGACTATTATTCACACTTTGCAATAGTCACTAAATGACAAAATCGCCTAGCAACACAGGTCCCAGAATGCATCCTCCCATTGCTAAGTGATGCACAACTTTATACACACAGTGGAATACAGATGTCCTCAATATAATTATGATGTTTCATCTTACAATTTTTTGACATCAAGACATTTGCAAGCAACATTATTCAGTAGAAACTGTACTCTGAATTTTGAATTTTGATCTTTTCCCAGGCTGGTGCTACGTGGCACCTCTCTTTTGAGGCTGGTCGGCAACAATGAGCCACAGATCCCAGGAAGTCATTCAACTATAAGAATATGAGGTACGCTCAAAAATATATGGTAGATGATTAAAAAATACTATAGCAAAAGACACGTTACCATTAATTCCCCTCAAGATACTCCCCCTCACTTCAAACACACTTATCCCATCATTCTTTCCACTTTCCTTTTTTTTTTCTTTTTCTTTTTTGGTGCGGGGATCAAACTCAGGGCCTTGTGCTCACTAGGCAAGCACTCTAACCACTGAGCTAAATTCCCAGCCTCTTTCCACTTTCTGAAGAAGTTCTGGATGTCCTCTTTTGTGAGTGTCTTTGTCATGATCAAAGCTGTATGGCACCGTGCGACTTCTGGCTCTTCCCCAAAGTTAAAACAACCATGAAAGGTAAATGTTGGGAACTGATTCAGCTCAATGAAGCAGCCATCACAGAACTGGTGTGATAAATGTGTTTAAAGCAAGGGGGAATATTTTGATGGGATTAATGACAGCAGCTTTTACTGTAATACACTTCTAAAATTCAAATATTCACTGTGGTTTTCAATCATATCGTAAAACTACTGTCACTGTACAGAGTGCATGCTGCTAAGCTGCAATGTTTGGTGGGTTAGGTGCCTAAATACATTCTTGGTTTACACTATTTTCAATTTATGATGGATTTTCCGGGTTGTAACCCCATCATAAATGTAGAAACATTTATTATTCAGCCTTCAAAAAGAAAGAAATACAGTCATTTGCAACAACCTAGATTAGCTCGGAGGACTTATGTTAAGTGAGATATACCAGACATAGAAAGATAAATAATACTACATTTTCTGACTTATATGGGGAATCTGAAAAGTCAAACTAATAAAAGTAGAGAGTAGAATGTTACTATCCAGGGGCCGGGGGTGGCAGTAATGGGTAGATGTTAGTTAAAGAAGACACGGATGAAAAATTTCTGGAGATCTAATATGCAGTATGGTGACTATGTTAATACTGTATATTTGAAATTTGCTAAGAGAGTAGCTCTTACGTGTTTTCACCACACACACAAAGTAGTAATTATGAGATATGATCAAATTATATGGTGAATTTTTAAATTAAAAAATTATTATTATTAGTGCCATTAATCCCTCTGAAAATACAAGGGGTGATCAAAAACCATGGTGTTTAAATTTTTAGAAAATGTATTACTATAAAGACATGTTTCCATTAATCTCCCTCGAAATATTTTCCTTCGTTTGAACCACATACTCTGTCGCTCTTGTCACTTTCTGAAGAGCTTTTGAAAGTCGTCTGTCACATCTTATGAGGTGAGATCAAAAACACAGTGAATGCTCTTGCTGAGTACCATCCAAGGGAAAGGCAGGTTCATAGAAATATTGCTGTGTGTCCTCACCCGTTGTAGTGACTGGGCCTGGCACTGTGTGACTTGTGGATCTTCTTCAAAGTCAAAATGACCACGAACGTAAAAACTTTGAATTGATTCAGCACATCAGGGCAGCCGGGACAGTGCTTCTAAAGATGCTCGTAAAGAAGGACTTCGGAGCTGCTTTGAGAAGTGGCAAGAACAATGGGACGAGTGTGTTCAAAGTGAGGGAGAGTGTTTTGAGAGGGATTAAGGGCAATGTGCCTTTTACTCTAATAATATTTTTGAAATTTAACATTCACTCTATTTTCAATCACACCTTGTGTATTACATGATGAATATGTGCATAGCTTGTGGTAATCATTTCACAATGTACAGGTATATCAAATCATCACTTTATATATCTTATATACAATTTTTATCAAAATAGAATTCCAAGTGTAGTATTTTAAATATTATTTTAAATATCAAGTAAGAAAGTATTTTGAAATAATTTTTGATGTAATAAAATTATGTTCTTAAGCCACCAAGGATTAACTTTTCAAGAAGGTTATAAACATGATTTGGGTATTTTCTTTATTTGTGTTTTTCCTCTAAATGTTTGTTTTAAGAACATTGATTTAGACCTTATCCATCTTTACTCAATATTATATGTTTACCTATCTCAATATACATTGATTTATATCTTCTCGTGCACATATATACTGCATAATTTAAAAGAAATTGTAATATCGGAATATGCCCATGTTTTTCAAATAAAATTTCTCAAACATTCATAGATTGAAACTTAGACATTGGATACATTTAATAGGAAAGATAGCTGACAATCATTGATTATTACTATGTCCCATTTAATATTTACAATGGCTTTCTGGAGACATCTTTCTTGTCGCAGTATATGAAAATACCAATGAGGTTTGGGGAGATTGAATAACTTCCAAATCGCTGGTCTTTCCGTGGTGTGACCCAAGCCTGTGCGCTTAAAACCACTGTGGTTAATAACCTGACCTCCCACTGTGGGGGACTGACCAGCCTTCCTAGAGGTCTAATGCAACGTCTGCCTCTAGCAAAAGTATGGAGCTGAAGTTTGTCTTTAGATGTTCTCCTGTATTCCCTTCTCTGGGCTCCATATGCTCTTCTTGTCCTATAACGATGCTTTCCTTAGTTGAAAGCAGAAAACTTGAAATGTCGCAGAGGGCACCAAGTGTCATCCTCCAGAACGGGGTTTCACTGAATGTTGACAGCCGTGAGCGCGCCTCCAGTAGTGTCCTCTGCTGAGACGAGTGGAGGAAATCCTGGGTCTAAAACAACTTTCTTTACCACAGGTTTAGAAATCTCCCTCGCTCCC
This sequence comes from Hystrix cristata, assembly GCA_004026905.1. NCBI lineage: Eukaryota > Metazoa > Chordata > Mammalia > Rodentia > Hystricidae > Hystrix > Hystrix cristata. Next base: position 14,736 of record PVJO010016851.1, read on the forward strand.
TCCTCCCTCTCATTTATATGTGTTTTGTTTTTGTTTTTGCTCCACATACATAAACATTTTCCATACTCTTATGATGCAGAAAATCAATTTTAGAAATACTTTCATAAGGGCTATTTCATTCAGGTTTTTTCAAAGTCCTGCAGATACGTGTCCCAGGAAAGTGCTGACCTTAGAAGATCATGTAGCGCAAAGAAATGTTACTAAATTTCAAATTAACAAGTTGTGGGTGAATTCCACGTGTCTCAGGACGTGCTGCATCTCAAGGAGGCACGTTAAGTTCAAAGACCGCTGGAAAGTAGTGTGTCTTCGTCGTGGTTTCTGTAGAAAGTAATGGGTGCTGGCACTGCACAACACACCTCTCTAAACCTCCTCACTCCTGCCTTTCATGGTTCCTGCGGTCCCCATGTTCCACTTCTGAGGCAGGGAATCAACTCTTGGCTTCTCTCTTTTATTGGGCACTGCTCATGCTGGGTTCTTGCTTGATTAGCCATCTTCTCTCTTTGGCTAAGGTCCTTTAAGAGTTCCTGAAACTGGCTAGGCTTGTCTGTAATCTCAGCTACTTGGTGAGGCTGAGGCAGGAGGATTGCAAATGAAGGGCCGGTTGAACAACTTAGCAAGACCCTGTCTCAAGATTTAAAAGGCTGGGAATTTAGCTGAATGTGAATGTTCTGGGTTCAATTCTCATTACTCGAAAATTAAAAAAAACAAAAAGTTCCTAGAACTAAATGTCTCTTTTTTCATAAAAGTCAGTTTATTCGCTTTTTTTTGTTTTGTTTTGTTTTGTCATGAAAGTCAATTTAGTTTCTTTTGCTTCTTCCACACTGCTTTGCTTTTCTTTACTTCTCTCTCCAGAACAACAAACGCTTTCTGCCTTAGAAGGAGAGGGAGAATTAGGAATGGAGATGTAGCTCAAGGGTAAAGCATTTGTCTAGTGTGTGCAGGGAGGAGGGGGAGGAAGAGACAAAGAAGGAGAAGGAGAAGACTAGGAGGACAAGGCAGGAGGTCACAGTTTGGAGTCCATCCTGGGCAACTTAGCAATTTAGGAAGACCCCGCTCAAAAGGACTGAGACATAGCTCAGTGTGAGGAACCCGGATCCAGTTCTCAGTACTGGAAAAACAAAAGCAAGAAGATTACAGATACTTTTGATAATTTCAAATCCTGCTCATATAATAAGAATGTCCAATTGTTTCTCTGATATGAGAAACTGTAAGTGTAAATAAGGAAAAAAGGTATAATAGATATGTGAGAAAGAAAGACAATGTCCAAATGGGAATAGAACTAGAGAGGGAAGAGGGGAAAGGAATGAAGGGAAAGAGAAAAGATAAGAAAAAGAAAAAATGGAAAAATACGAATAAAGCTATTGTAAATAAGGAGGAGGGGGAAGGGGGAAGATACATCATGTACAGGTACAAACTAACTATGATGACTGTGATCATTATGTATATCTACAATGTACCAAATACATGTTCTTGGTTAAAAAAAAGAATGCCCCAATGAAACTGTACTAGACAGTGTATTATGAATAGGCTCTCCTTATTTATCTGCATTTCTTCAAATCTTTCAAAATTAATATACTGAATTGTACAGGAAATGAGAACCACTGTGTTTTATCTACATTTATGTACCACAGAGAAAACATTCCATCAGCTGTAACTGTGCACTGTAAGATGCCTTCCAGTTTTAGAGATGTTAAAATATGAAAAACAGTGTACCTTGAGAACAATGAAATACAGTAGCATTTTCTTCAAAGTAGTTTACGTATTTTTTTAGACAGTCAATTTTATTTATATTCCTACAAATGATTTTCTTCTTTCCAGATCAGTTTTCTTGTAGTCATGGACTATGGATCACCTGTGGTAGGATCTGGGGCTGCTCATTAAAAAACCACAAATGCTTCGGCTGCTCCTGCTGGTGGCACGAAACAGCGTCTTGTGGTGGGGTCTGGGCAGCAATATCTTTAAACTTTTCATATAATTTTAATATGCAGCCAAGACAAGGACTTCTCAAAGGTGTTTTCCAGTGTCAACTGGGAGTTTAGACATGCTGAATGTCAGACCCTATCCAAGACTCACTAAAGCAGAATCTACATTTTGACAATAAATGTAGGTGATTCATAGGTACATTAAAGCTAGAGAAACGGTGGGCTGGAATCAGCTAAGGCAACACCGAGACTGGGCTGCTGGCAGATACCTGGCAATGAGGCATTAACTAGCATATCAAGGATTAAGTAAGCTTTTAATCTTAGATGTTAAAAGAATAATAGCAGATATAACAATTGGGAACAGACAGGTAATAGAATGCTGGTGAATGTTGATCTCTCAGATTTACATGACAGTGATAAGTATACTCTAAGCTTGAGGATTTTTTTCTCGCTTTAATCTCTTACTCTTGCACTTTTCCCCTCTGACTCTGCAGAGAACCTGTGACAAAGCCATCAGGTTATTAGTACTCTGTAGTGCATAATGAGTTCTACTTTGAAATGCAACCAACTGGGAGTCAAATTTGAGGCAAATGAGTTAGCACTTAATAGTTTTCTCTGACTTATTTAAACCGGAGCATTGATGGTGCAAAAGTTTGGGGAGAATGATTTGTTCATTGATGAGTTATTGAGCATCTACCACGTGACACTGCATGCTAATAATTTGGAAAGATAGTTCTGTCTCTTAGGGAGCAAAGTCTATACGGGGGTGAACATAGCAGGGAGACAACTGCATTGCAGTATGATAGGTTGTATATTGCCGGGATGAAATGACATTTGTTATAGCTACGGGTCTAATGGCATTTGACGATGGAGTTGAGAAAGGTGAGAATAAAAATAGAGCAGTACTGGGTACTGTAACAGTTTAAGCAAGAGCCTGAGCAGTGGCAAAATGTAGACAGAATATGCATGTAAGCATTTTCTAAAATGTAATTATTTACCCTTTGCCTCTACCCACAAAAAGTGACTCAGGTGATTCAAAATAATGACAAAATGTCTTTTACTTTGAAATGTTTTATAAAAGCCGTATTTAAACTGAACGATAAATGTCTGATCCTTCACATGTCCTTTTTATTAACTCCAGCATTCCATGACTATATTGTTTATGCCAGTATTATGCTTAATTAAGCACCATGGCAGTATCAATAAGAGTCTGAAAGCCAGATGTGGCACAGACCATCTAAACATGCAGCTATCCTGGCAAGCTAAGGATAAACCTTGAAAAAAGAGAGATACTTCCCAGAAATTGTTTGCGTTTTGAAAGATCCAAACCTAAGAGATTCTATTCCAAGGAGAGATGAGACTAGTGATCCTGATTATGTTAGTACTCTGCAGCACTTAGAGTCACTGTATCAGGCTTATCATCCCACACAAACAATGTCATGCTGCCCCAGGGACTCTTAGGCTTTCTTATAATTAAATAAACAACCCTCAAAAAAGAGGGCCTCCTGTGAGAGTGACTTTCTCCGGGGAATGCTCTCTGACCTTCTCAGCCTGAGAGGGTTCCTTTCCAACTTTCTGTCTTCTCTTAGAACTCTTTGCATCCTTCAGTCATGATATCCATCCTTCAGAATTGTAGTTACTCATTTACTGCCATTTTCTGCACCAATAAAAGTCAGTGATTGTCAATTTTCTTAGCTGTTCATTCATACTGTGTTTTAGGTGTAATTAAGTAGATCATTGGGAAAGACAGACAGACTCCCAGTTATGAAGCAGCTAAAGATCTAGTGGAAAGAGATGACAACTTCAACACATTAATAGGTAAATAAATAAATGAAGAAGGATCCACGTCACATGATTATTAAAACAAGGCAATCAGGTGGAAAGAGATGCGTTTTTGAGAAGCTTCTTTTGGCTAGAGTGTTGAGACCAGGACTTTCTGACATGGTGATTTTTGAGCTGAGACTCATCACTACAGGAAGACCAAGCTCTCTAGGCAGAAAGAACTAGAAACGCCCAGGCTCTGAGATTTTCTGTGCTTGGAAATCTGAAGAAATGGGAAGAAAAAAAGGCAGTTTATTTAGAGTATAGGTGAAACTGTGAGATGAGAGTGGAGCGGGTCTGGAACATGCTGGGCTTTGATAGATTGTATAAAAGGGGATTTTGTTTTGAATGCACGGAAAAGCCTCTGGTGGTTGACTAGCAAGCTAATGTCATGATCAGTTGAGCACTACAAAAGAGACTGTTATGCTGAGCACAAAAAGGGAACTACTGCTTAGCAGGTAGTTGCTGAAGTTCAGGGAAGGAAGCTTTGGCCAAGTCTGAGCTGTGGGGGTGGGGTGAGGGACTCAGAGTGGGAGATCTTGCCAGGAGGGCTTACTAATGCAGTGAGCGGTGGAGGAAAGACTCCTGACTCCTAGGCTCTAGCTGTAAGCAAGTACCACTGACAGAGACTGTGTGAGGGACACACCAGGAAGAGCGATGTCAAATCAAGTGTTTGATTTTGGGCATATAAGCTTGAGGGACCAATTAAATATTCACATCTCAATCAAACGGTGGAAATATTCTTAGTGATTTTCTATCACTAGAGAAAAGTAGGTAGTATATTGGCCTTTGACAGTAGAAAGACCTATCTGCACCCTAGCTTTCCTACTTAGCTAACCATACCATAATTCCCTCTTTGAACCTTAGCTCCCATATCTGTCAGATGCATACGTCCCATGAGATCGTATATGCGGTTTGCTGGTGGAGCAGCGAGATTATGCAAAGTGTGGAACAATGGTACCCAAAGCTGAAGGTTGTAAGGGCGGTGCACAATGAACTGGGCAATGGGACAGGTGCAGCGGGAAAATTCACACAGGGAGACTTGTGCCCACAGTGCCAAGAACTAAGAACAGCATCAAGAAGCCTGGGAGGTCTAGATCCAGGAAGTGCGACCTTTCTATTACTTCATCTGTTGTAAGGGCCAAAATTTTCTCATTTGCCATATTGTATGTACAACTGGTTCTCCAGTCATAAGTAAATTGATTTTTTATATAGTTTTTAAAAATTATGGTAAATATGTACAACATAAAAGTTATCGTTTTACCATATTCACGTTTACACTTCAGTGGTGTTAAGTACAGTCACATTGTCGTGACTATATACATATATATACATATATATACATATGTGTGTGTGTACATATATATGTGTGTGTGTGTGTGTGTGTGTGTGTGTGTGTGTGTGTTTTGTTTATCCATTTCTCCACCAACAGACACTTGGGTTGCTTTCACATTTTTTGGCTACTGCAAACAATACTCCTGAATATAGGTGTACTTTATGGGAGGTTTCATGAGGTAGTATCAATATTTAGTTACGTGTTAACTCATTTACTCATACTCTCCCTCTACAAACACTCTTCAAGTGCTTATGCAGTCTAGCACTGATAATGCTTAGACAGAAACGTGCTAGTCTTCAGTTGTTCAAGAGGCAATAGAATGACTTGAAATATTAACTTCTCTCCAGGTTTAAAATCTGCAGAGGAAACATTAAAACACTGGTTTATCAATTCCCTCAGCAAGTGATTATTGAAGGTTGCCATTGTATATGGAGTAAAATTTTCCCTAAATGAGGATTCTAAAGAATGCTAAAATTTGCCAACAGATAGTGAGGAGAATAAAGAGAACTGAATGGCATGACTTGCGTAGTTTTCAAAATTGGCATGTATGAAAAGTAATTTACATTTTGGGAGTTAATTAGAGTTTAATTCAGGGATCATTGCAGAATTTGTTTTAGATTTATCTCAAAACTACTAATTGAATGGTTATGATAGGTTATGTAAGTAACAGCCTAATATTTCTTGCAGCCTGCCAACTATCAAAGCAGGTTACATTTGATTGATAATTTAGCAACTGTGCTTAAATTTACTTAGATACTAATAAACCCAGTTAGGCTTCCACTTAGAGTTCACAGAATTATACACAGATTAAAGTGCACTGAGTGGTGTTTAGAGCATGTGGTGCAGAATAAATGAAAGAATGAAAAAGGGTGACAATCGTGGTGACTAGAAAAAAGGGAGAAAGGAGAAGTGAATGGGAAGGAAGGGTGGTTAGGAGGACGCGCCAAATAAGCTCACGGCCTAGAAGGTTCTGAGCTCTCTATGCTTCCTGCCTCCCAAGAGAACTTGCTGTTATTTTTAAAGAAGAGAACCAAGGAAATAAACTCCAGAGAGTAAGAATGAAGATCACAAACCTGAGGCAGGCATGCAGCCTAAATAAATACTTCACAAGGCATATATTTATATTCACCTCTCTGTTATCCCTAAAATGAGCTTCAAGAAGAAACACTATGTGAGAAAACTTTCCAATTTTAAGCAAGTTGAAGAGTAAGGACTGATCGATACTCAGGAATCACCCGAGAGTGTCAATCCAGGACAGAAATGAATGTGAACAGCTGCGTTTCACAATCTGACCTCAGGACATCGGATCTTTAGTATTTCCACAATATGACTATAAAAAAATATGTCCCTCTAGCCTTATTTGCTTTCCTTAATGGATAATGCTTCTGGCTTGGATCTTTGTGTGGAAAAAAGGATCTTTTGTCTCATAAGATGTTACAGATGCTGCTATGGTAACACACTTTAACTTTATTCCTATCTCAGAAGATAAACATGGAAAAATGCAACTGGCAGCTTTATCTAATATTTAGCATTAACTTTAGGTCCACAGAATATTTTGGCTTTTGTTTTTAAGGAACATTGGCACTTTTGTTAACCTGCTGCACTCAGGTAGAATCTTAAGGCCTTGTCTAAAAGGTGTTACTCTGCCAAGTTAAAGACACCATGTGGCCAAGTTTTAAAACTCACGAGGGAAAGAAAGCTGCTCCAATGACAAAACTCTTAGGTGGCCAGAATGAGTTTGCATTTGTAGGAATTTTCTTCGGGGCTAAAAACAAAAACCAAACATCTCAGCATTTACGAAGACAGTATCAGTTTGACTTGAAATAAAACCTATCCATGGGATAAAGAGATAATCATTGAAGGTTTCTCCCTTTTATTAGAGCCTGCAACATATCGTATTGAAAGTTTTGCATTAAAGCAAGTTGTTTACTTTGTACTTTGTAAATAACCAAAGTTATTATATCCAGAGAAGGTAATGTGAAACCCTGGTTCCCAGTTGAATTATAACAGTATGTATTTATACAGGACTTAGATGCCTCTATACTTGCTGGTATCATAAAACAAAGCAAAAAGCACAAGTAGAAGACACAGGACACATGGTCAGTAACGTACTGTGTGGATTTAAATCCCATAATTTTTCCTTTACAATTGCAAAGAAATACCAGTCCCTGGCTATTTTTTTTTAACACTCTCCTCTGCCTTTACTCTTACTTCACAATTTTTATTAATTTATTTCTTCTGCAAGAAAGTCTAGGAGGCCAAAGAGTTAATGAAGGTTGTGGTCAACTTACACAAAGTTTCAATTACAAACCGGTGTGGGTCAAGTCTGATTCTGATTCACCGTACACCTCACTAACCAGATCCAGAGCATATTCTGCCAGTGTTTCAGAACAAGGATCCTGGTTCATTCATTACACGATTAGAAATGTGCATCCTGCTAAATTTCAGTCATTCTAGATCTTCTCAGAGTAATAAATATCTTCATGATTTCTCATTTATACACTGACATTTAGACATACCTCTAATGAATATACTAGCACTACAGTACATTTCAAACACCACAACACACACAAGTTGAGAGTAATTAAACTGAAGTGCCTACCTAAGTTGTTCCTGAAGCAAACTTCAGCCCTTTGTAATATTTTCCCTTCATAAAAGTCCTCAAGTATTTACAGTTTGCAGATGAGATCATATTCTTGAAATGGTAAAGATTAAATGAGAAGTGAAAGAGAGGTTGTTCGCACCAACACTGCTTGTATTGAAAAGATTCAACAGCACTGTCTTGCTTCTCATTGGTCACTCAGCGGGCTGGAACAATATTTGCCCAGTTGCTAAGTAGAGAGGGGTGGCTGCCAATTCACTCCACTAATAAGCCTGAACCTGGCCTTTGCAGATAAGAGTGGTTATTGTTTGAGTGAATGTGCTTGCTGATAAGATGCTCACCAAAGCAGGTACAGGAATATTTTTCTTTTGTGACACTCTAAGGGCTACAGATATTTTTCTGCCACTCTTTGAGTTTTAACAGCTGTTACAAAAAGTAAACCAGGAGAGGATCTCTGCTAATTTTTTTAAAATTAGATTTTCCTCCCTCATGAATACCTATCTTAAAAGATCACATTTACAAACTAGAGATGGTAAAAAAAAAAACACATTTAAATCATTGAAATGCTTTCTTAAAAAGGATACTATTTAAGATATAGAAGTATAACTTACCCATCCCAGTTCTGAGAACCCAATAAACTATATCTAAAATATCCTATGGTTCATGCGCACACATGTACAAAGGTTACTTAGGAAAATTTTCCCAAATTCCAAAGGAAGCAGTTTGGATTTGACAGGTATACATGTACATACCCATCATTAAACTCTCTATGAGCACACATATATATGTAAGTTTGAACATTACAGGAATAATGTAAAGCATAGGCAGTGTATAAACAATGAAAAGGCAGATGATTTTGTATTTAGAGAAACAGTTTTTTATTTTTCAACATAAACTGACTGTGTGGGCATTTTTATGGGATTGTGCAAAAGGAAGACTAATTAAATCCTGAACTTGACATTATGCAATGAACAGAGACACACGAATACAAGCATGTTTAATACACCTTTATTAATTAATTTTTAGTAGTGATCTTGGTGTGTCTAATATTATGAGAAAAATGGAGTAAATTACTTTTAGTGCTCTGTTGTAGAATTCTTATAATGGAAATTACCCTTGTGCCTCTAATTTTTTATTGATTACTAGGGACACAAAGCCCAATTAATTTTTTGCTATGTATTTGCTTATTGGATATGAATAGAAATAAAAAGTAATAAAATAATAGAGTCATAATAATCGATTCATAAAATTTCGTGTAGAACCAGAAAGGTCTGTTGCTTTCTTCTCTGTATTAGAATACTGAGTAATTTCAAGTTCCATCTTGAGTATTCTTCAAAACTAAAAACTGTTTCTAGATAATTGAAATAACCTCAATGCATAACCCAACAGGTTAAGTTTCTCACACAAAAAAGAAATAATTTCTTGAATGTAGACATGTGCCAAACACATGCTACTAAAACTTGGCTACTTTTAAGATGGAGGCATAGAAACAACACACTGGTCAAGTTAGGAAATACATGCTCATCGCTAAAAAGAGTAGCAGAACATGTTCCCAATTGCTTTTCAAGATGTTTCCTGAGCGGGTTTTGAAGGAACTTTGCAGCATGTCCCGGAGTCACTGCTGAACACAGCCAATCCAAGATACCTGGAGACTTTTATTTTATGCCCATGAAAAGCATGCAATTAAATGATCTCAAAGTTTATATCAACATACAGTTTTTCTGCTTAGCACTGTATTGTAGTGTCTGGTTAAGACTAAGCCTGTAAGGTAAGAATGAGATTGGTAACCCTCACACCACTGTAAGAAGAAGTATGCTAAGAAGCAATATATTTATTAAATAGAACATGTTTATATCTTTAGGAACCCTTAAATCAACACAATTTCCAAAATATAAATACCTAGGATTGGTGATTATAGATAAGTGTCCATGAAAAATAGGAAGACTTTTATTCTTTCTAAGAAAGCAAGGTCTAAGTCTGAAAGAGACTGTGAGCTGAATTTGGTGTCTTTAAAAAAAAATTACCTTTTTAGTAACTGATACTAGAGCATTCCCAGAGAAAAATTTCTGTTGGCTGATAGCCAGAGAGATTAGTTAAACGGAAGAGACTATCCTTCCTCTTACATTATCTCCGACCTGTTTCACACTATTACAATCAAAATACTCCTTTCGTGTTCAGCATTTGGTCACAGAACACGTCAAAAGTTTTAAGGGTATTTTAAAGAAGCAAAAAACAAAACATTCTGTAACAGAAAACACACTCAACCCACAACAGACACCAGCATTATTTGGCTACATTTAGAAGACAAAATTTCTCAAGGCTATGAAATTTCACGGAGTATTAAAAAAATATGAAAAGGAATCAGCTTTTTGATTATGACAGCTTTTCCATTCGATTCAAAACAGATACTCTTTAATGGGCCTTTCTTTTAAATTCTTTTCCCCATGAGGTTGGGAGGCAATAACAAGGTAAAATACATTATGTGCTAAGAAACTAGAAATGGCGTGAAACATCAGACTCTTGCTTCCGGGAATGGTCTTCTCAGGGTGTAAGTCTGAGCATGCGCTTTCCCGCCTGTGGTCCTGATAGCTTTCCCGCTTCCTCCAGATGACGTTGGAGCTGGCTACGTGACCCTTCCAGGATCATCCTGCGCCTGTCTCTGGAGTTCGTTTCGATTATGCTGGACAAGTTTTACTCAGTGGAGACGTCTGTTTCGCCTGCAGTATCTTCCTTTATTTTTCGTTTTCCTGAAGATCCACTTGGGGTTGCATGGCCCCCTCGCTCCGTGCAGCCACAGCACTCACCCAGGTGTGACAGCATGTGCAGAGAGGACACGCTGGTCTCTCAGTGCACTCCGCTGTGTCCTCAGAGTCTCCTGCAGCATCCAGCTAGTGTATAGTAGACACTCAGTGAAGTATGTGTGTAATGAGCATGAGTTTGAGCAGTCACTGAGGTTGGTGGCATTGGTCAGAAAAAATGTGAAGGAGGCACGTTTTCTCAAGGGTTATGTAATAATGACTTCAGGAAAATATGTGGTTTGATTATGGGAGCAAAGATAATGAGAGCAGATCTGCTTTGGGTCATTCTAACGACCTATGACTTAATCTGTAGGGATTTTCTCTAAAAACATAAAGATATAGACCAAGGTTTAATAAGTTCATAAAAATACTCCTGGGAGCCCAGAGACATTAACTTTGAACATGTAGTACACATCATTATCTAGGCTGGTGTTTTCATTTATTTCTAGCTTTAGGTTCAGTCCCCAACTTTGAATTCCTTGATGGATTTCTATTAGTCTCAATTAAGATTTTTAATAGGAATTTTATGTCCTCCTCCTTAACCATATATAGATAAAATCTTGTTGAGTCCATCTGCAATTTTAGACCCTTTTATTTATTTTTTCTAATAAACTTCAGAACAGCATTGTATTTCATTTGTATTTCTATCTGTACTTAATAAAGTATGCTATAGAAACTGCTCAGGTCCTTGCTAAGTAAACAGACAAATGAATAAAAAACAAGCAGTAATATTTTTATAGAAAAATTATAAAAAGATGAATTGTTAAAGCTCATCATAAACTGAGAGAGAACAGGTCACCTCTCTTGGGACACTGGTTATGCTGGAATCTACATGGCCTTATCTGACCCCACCTTAGTAAGAGACACAGGCTTTATTAACATTTGAACACGATCCTGGAAAGGCTAATTCAGGTACCTCAGTACCTGGTGAGCGAATTCCCTGTGAGCTGCTTTTGAATTGTGTGAAGTGCGATAATATCAGCAGAAAGGACAGTTAGGCACAGAATGGAGCTTTCATCTTCCCATTCTATTGGAGCTCGGATAAATTTTCTTTCATAGCACTTTTAGAGTTGCTTCACAATTCTTGGGCTTCAGTACAACATATACTGAAAAATTAGTACCTTGGGAAATAATGTCTGCAATGGAGAACTGCCTTGTTCCTGTAAGGGCTTAGTTGTTAATTCAAGTTGCATTGGGCAAAAATTTAAAACGCATTGTCTATATTTAGAGAGAGAACATTACCACTTTCTCATATGTAGTTAACTGAAGGTAGGCAGTTTGTCATTGCCAAAGCATCACACTTCAACATTGCTTTTGCTTGAAAGACATTAAAGTTAGTAACATAAGAAAAAGTTGAGGAAGAAAATTGAGAAGTAGTTTTATAAGTAACATTTTGGGTGTTTCTCAACTGTACTGAGATTTTAACCACAGAGTGGTTTAATGGAAAGTTGTCTGGCTAATAGCATGATGTTTCTGCTTATGATCTCTGTTCTCATATGATAGAGGACCTTCCAGTCTCATTTCCTAGCAGATCAGATTCTCTCAGATCCATGGCTTTAGGTTCCTTATATATGTCCCCTCCATCCCTCTAACTCTACCTGCGTTCTTTCTGCTGAGCTACATTCTCATGTACACCGGTCTACGGTCACAGTCAGAAAACTTAACAGGCATCTCCATCTTAACATGTCTAAGGCAGAATTCATTTCAAATCTCAGTTGCCTGCCTGTGAATCCTATTCATCTGTTTGTGTAAATAGATGCATTGTCCACACAATTGTTCAGGTTTTGAAACATCTTTTTTCTTTTCTTTTTTTTTTTTTTTTTTTTTTTTTTTTTTTTTTTTTTTTTTTTTTTTTTTTTTTTTTTTTTTTTTTTTTTTTTTTTTTTTTTTTTTTTTTTTTTTTTTTGGCAGGGGGATTGAATCTAAGCCTTCACACATGTGAGGCAAGTGCTCTACTGCTGAGCTATGTCTCCAGGCATTTTTGAAAAAAAAATTTTTTTTTGAGACAGAATCTCACTGAGTTGCCCAGGCTGGCCTCAAACTTGCAATCCTCCTGTATCAGCCTCCTCAGTAGCTTGCATTACAGATGTGTGCCATCTCACCCACCCCAAATATTTCTTATTCTTCTGGCTGTCAGAACCCACAAACAATCTGTCAGAAGTTCTTACAGCTCTGTCTCGAAAATGCATTTTATTTTATTTTTTTCAGTTTTTATTTTTGTTAGTACACGTTTGCAGTACATAATGAATGATTCCATTCCTATGGGGCATTGGTCTATAACACATTTCAATTCCTTTTTCATCCTCTTCCCCTCCCCTCTTTTATCCCTGCCTCCATCTCTTGGTCCCCTTCCCATTTGAAAAAAGATTTCATTATTTCTTATTATCTATTATTTTGCTCTTTATTTATGTTTTGGGTTTTTCATGTAAGATTTAAACTTGTGTGTCTGATTTTTTTTTTTTTTTTTTGGTGGTGCCGGGGATTGAATTCAGGGCCTTGTGCTTGCAAGGCAAGCACTCTAATCACTGAGCTAAATCCCCAGCCGCTGTGTGTCTGATTTATTTCACATAATATTGTGGTTTCAAGTTTCATCCATTTTTCTATGAGTAACTCAAGTCTATACTTCATTATGGCAAAGTAGTATGTATATACCACCTATATTGCACAACTATACCACACTTTCTTTATTGATTCATCAGTTGTTGGACATATAGGCTGCTTCCATGATTTAGCTATCATGAATTGTGCTGCTATAAACAGGAGTATGCATCTATTACTGAAATATGACATCTTTAACTCTTTTGTGACTGTGACTTTCTCAGGGACACCTGCCCCAACCACACTTTCTAAAAAAATCTTGCATTCCTGGTTATTTTCTAGTCTGCATCTTTATCTTTTTCAAGCACTAAACATCATTTGTAATTACAGCTCTTCTGTGGTTTGGATCTAAGATGTCCTCCAAAGTCTCATGTGTTTGGAAGGTGATTTGATCAGGGGGTGCTATATTCATTGGTGGATTCATCCATTGGTGAGTTCTTAACTGAATGTGCTGTTAGGAGATGGGCCCGGTCCAAGGTGGATCATTGCAGGTATGACCTGGAAAGATATATTTTTGTCTCCAAATCTTCCCTTCTCTCTGTTTCCTGGATGCTATGAGATGAGCATTCTGCCATGCCCTTCCACCGTAAACTCCAAGGTTTACATCTTGGAGTCAGTTAACCATGAATCCCCCCAAATTGTGAACCAAATGTGATTACTACAATGGTTTACTTATTTGTTTGTGTGTTTGCTATCTCATTCCTATTATGAGAACACAAACTTAAAGGCAGGAACCTAATCTGTCTTGTTCATAGTTACATCCCCAGTGCTTAGAACACTTATCCCTATGCCTCCTTTACAGATGAATGCATGAATGGATGAATGAATCTTGGGCATTATTTATCTCTTCTGTGCTTTGTTACTTTAAATATTAAGATACTTAGAAATAATATATGTAAATCACCTAGTATAGTTCTGGAAACATAAAAGACATTGAGCAGATATTCAGTGATTGTAGAAAGGATATTCTTCTCATAACCTTAGGACTGAGAGATAGTTTGGTGAATGAAAAAGATTCTTGGAGGCTCCAAACACCAAGTAATGAAAAAGAAATGAAAATATTAATTATCCTAATTTTATCAGGATGTGTTATATGTATATATTTAAATATCATCTGATCCTATAAACATGGACAATTATTACATGCTAATATATAATTTTTAAAAAATGTTTAGGGAGGAAGTGTTTACTGCTCAGATTTGATCATTACACACTGTATATATGTAACAAATGATCAAACTATATCCCATAAATGTGTATAATTAAAAACATTTTTGATAAAGGTGCTTAAAAGTACTGGATTCACACTTCCTATTTACTTTACTATCAATGTGACCCTTTATGTTCTCTGAGTTTCAGTTTCCTTACCTCTGAAACAATCACCTAGTTGTTATGCGGATCAACGTTTAGGTAATGTCTACAAAAGTCCTCTCTAAAGTTTAAGTGATAAGCACATAATTTAAATATTACTAGTATATAAAAATGTGCTGATTAATGGAAGGAGGAAGCTGTCATAGCTGTTAGTCTTTCCTCTGACATTCCCCCTGAAACGACTGAACTCGTACTTGTTGAAATCTCAAAATCGACCCTACTGCACATGAACTAGTTCATCCAATAAGCAATGGACGGAATCTAATCCAATTCAAAGAAGGGCAGGCTTCGGAAGTCCCTTTTATGGAGCTAGAAAAACGAAAGAAAAGTTTGACTAGTACAAGTTGAATGCATGACAGAAGCTCTTGATAAATTACGAGAGAACCTTAGGAGTATGTTTTGAACTCTGTTTGTCTAACTTTAGGATTGTTGAAAAGTTGTCATTTGCTTATTTGCCCTTACTGGATGGCCTTTGTTTTTTCTAAGTGCTCTTTTTAGCATTGTTCCCCAGGTGGCCGCGGGAAAGGGGTCAAGGTGGTGATTTGGTGTTCACTGGCTCTTCCTTGACTGCATCCAGAGAGGCCTCAAGAGCACCAGGCCCTGCAGAACTTGGCCGCTCGCAGGGATGCACAGATCTCACCGGCACCCTCCCTGCCCCAGGCATAATCTCAGGCACTTAGATGTTTTATTCTTGACTGTGGATGTGTTCTCCTACTTTTCCACTGACAGTACTTCCTCTGTTTGTGCAGGTAACTCTGCTTCCCAAAGCAAATAAATCATGAACAACAGCCTAGTCACGCTCGTGTATTGTGTGTGTGTGTGTGTGTGTGAAAATAGAATAAAATCTTTGTCTCTTTCCAGAATGGGTATCCAAATGGCAATTCCGCCTCATCTGAAAATGTGTTTAAGGGTTAAAGATCCATGAAGATAGAATTGTTTCTGCCTTCCACTGGTTCTGCCCAGTGCTTAATACAGTGCCCAGCACTCCCCAGGCCCCCAGCAGGAGACGGGTGAGTGTGTGTCGGAATGGGCTAACGTGTGTCTTCTCTGGTCCTCTGTTAGCCTGATCACAGAAACAGGTGCGATGGCTGCAGACACTGCTCGGGAAGGTGCTACGAGTCACGTACATCATTCCAGTACATTTTAATTCACTTGGATTGTCGAGAGTAATCACTTTCCCGATATTTGCATTCTTCATCTTCCAGTTAAAGTAAAACCTCTTAGAGACATTTTCAAAAGAAAGCTGTCTGTTTCAAATTATGTGTGAACCTGATACTAGAAACTGCTGGGTAGTTTCAGATTGCAATATCAACACTACATTCAGTCCTAGCAACTTCCAGAGCCTGCCTCCTTCCTCACTTTAGTGTTATTGGGTGAGGGGGCTTTATTCTTAAAGGATTGCGTCAGCGATGGGATCACTGTGGAAAGCAAGTGACTGGCCTCATAGAAGGAGAGCTGTTTTTAAAGAAATCATGTATTTCATTAGTAGACCTAAACTATTTGTTTTACAGCAAGCTACAAATCTAGTTATTGATCTTCAGAAGAAAACATTCTATAAGTTATCTCAGTTTGTGTCTGTGATGAAATCACTGCACTAGTCATCGCACCCCTTTTCAGTTTACTTGACACTGAGGGTACTTTCTAATAAAGTCCATGAGCTATATGTTGAGATATATGAAGGATGCCATTTAAATGTTACATGGACTCAATTATTTCTTAGTAAATGCCAAGTAAAATGCACTGGTTTATACATCACCCTTTTATGAGGCTCAGTCTTCTCTGCAAGTGGCTCTAATGTTATCATTGCAATAAAGTTCTTTCATTTGAAACATATGTGAACATGTTATCTTAAAATGTGTCAGCTATGTTTGAATTTTGATTCAACTCTTTTTTCTGTTGATTGAAATCCAGTGTCAAGGTGTGACCAAAGTTTGCCCAGTTTAAGAGCAAATAGTTCTTGTACCATTTATCAGGAGAGCTGGCCAATATTTCATGCTCTATACGTTTAGTCACCCCCTTTCCAGCAAAATTACCCTGAATGCTTCCATTTTCTTATACTTTTGATATAGAATTGCCTGGCTAACTTGTTAAATTAATTTGCATTTTCAGAGGCTAAAGACTCGGTATGAAATAACTAAGAACCTTAGCAGTGAGGCCTCCTTAACCTTTTAGGGGCAAAATAATGTGAAAAATTTGTTATGGTTAGAAGTCCAGAATTCATTTTGCACTTTACTGTGTTCTTCCAGGGAACGTATTTCTGCTTTTATCATTAAAGGCATTTATGATTCAGGGTGAGGCAAATGGAGGGGAGATTTCTAGCACTATAATGAACTATTTTAAAGCAAATCAAATCATATGGATAGTTCATTCATTCCAAGCTAGCCCTGCAGTAACCTCTTAGTCTGTGATTTCAATTGCTATGTGGAAAGTTACATTATCATGTGAACCTTGCCATTATATAAACACAGAACAAAGACACACCTAGGTCATGTTTTACAATAAATGGCAGATCATTATTGCTTCCTTTGGTATTTCCTTTGTAATGCTGATTATGATGAACTTCTGGCACCATGACAAGAAATGCCATTCCGAAGAAATTCCATTTTCACTTATGTAACAGGATGTTAGAAGGGGGCCCCTCTGGCCTCTGCTTCCACTGAAGCACAAATGTGGTACTTAATAGGTAGCCATGTGTGCGAGACAGATCCACATATGTGAGTTTTCAAAGAAAACAAGAACCAGTTCCAAGACTCTTGGATCACTCAGGCAATCAGGATTAAAAACATGGTCAGAGTTTGGAGAAAAAGGAAGGACTGGTGAAGAGATTCATTTAGAGAGAGCTGTTACAAGGCATGTGTCCTCCCCACCTTGCGAAAGGTTGAGGGACAGGTGATGCTTCCAAACCATGGCCGGTGATGGAAGAAAGACCTGCAATGTGTACCTTGGACTCGGTGTATGCGGAGCATTGGTGCCTGATTGGAGCCTGAGAAATCTGAAGTATACTGTGGACTGAGGTCTCTCCTGTCCTTGGAGAAGATCTGAGTCTCTGGGTGGGGAGGAGCCAGGGAAGTACTGATACACCAGGACTGGCCACCACTTCGTCTGCGGGGTCAGTAAACAGGGCCATATAAATACGGGAGATGAAGAACTAGGTGCACTAAATCCAGCAGGGCAGCCTGGAGGGGTGGAAGAGACTTCATCAGAAAGGTTTTGGCAATGGATGACTTAACTTACTTGCTGGGGATGGGGAAAGAGTCACAAATGACCTTTGGGAAGGAGAATGCATTTACCAAACCACGGAACTCACGGAGCAGGGCCTAGCAGGTAGGTTCTATAGAGCCTACAAAAGCACCCAGTGAAAAAGGAGCTGGCTTTAGCTGTCACCAGGTCCAGAGACAGCAAGGCCACCCAGACAAGTAAGGAGCATGTACGGCATCCTCTCGCCTTCCCGCCCTGTCTCACTTCCTTACCAGCAGGAAGTGTCAAGGGGGGAGGATGAGGTGAGCAGGAAGAGGTTAGAAATGAGGGAGTCTCCTCGCCCATGTTTGGCTCCCGGCCTAAAACACTTCCTAATGGAGGCGGGGGAGGAAATGTCACACCTCTTCAAGATCAGAGGTTTGATAACCACATGGGATTGGGCCTTATTATTATATAAAAAGACAGTGCTTGTGATTTAAAGTGAATATGGCCTCTTACCAAAGAGTAGTTATTGTCTGTGAAGTTTTCATCCAGGGATGAAGGAAGATAACTTCAGTATAATTCAATAAATTTAAAAGCGGAGTGGATGAGAAGAATAGGTTATGATTTGTTTTCTTCCTGAGTTATGCTAGTTCAACATATTGATTATGCCTACAACGAATTAATGGATATGACTTAAAGGCTAATAGTTTCAATGTTAGTGTTCATATAAAGAAGTATACAAATAGGAGAGACAATGGTGTTTCTTTGTTTTACAATGGGTTCAGATCCACTGGACTATTCTCAGGGGCATGAGCACTGTGGGGCAGACATACTGAACAAAAGCAAGAGGAAGTACGAGATGAGAGTCCAGTGCGCTATGATACTTCCCAGCAGAGGGTGACCACAGGATCACCTGCTCTGCTTCCTCCTAATCTGTCCAGGACTGGTAACTAGGGAATAAAATAAGGCTGTAAAGTTCAGGCAGAAGTGGCTCATTTCTTTCAGGTATTACACCTAGTGTGGTAGACTTATTACTGTGGTCAAATTGAGCGGGAATGCCCAGCTGGGCTGAGTTGGTGTGATTCTGGGTGTAGAAGATCCACCTGAAGGTTACTGCCAACACAACATAAAGGAGAATGAGAGCAGAAGATAGCGGCCGGCTGTTTCCCTGGAGAAGCTCTGTTGTGGCTGGTTCTCCTAAAGAGAACTCAGCTGTTCTCATTGCACAAGGAGCTTGGGGCCTTGCTGTCATCAGGGATGGCTGCTGTTTGCTTCGGGGGAGCTCTGGTCTTCTTCATCTCTGCTGCAAGCATCGTATTCTGGTTCCAGTAAAGATTTCTTCAGCCTTTTAGTGCAGACACGAACATACTCGGGATATTGCTGTGATTGGATCTTTCAGGTCTCCAGTGCATAGACAGACATTCTGCACTCTTCCTGCATTTGGTTTTTGTGTGCGAATGTTGTAAGTTATAAATGTCTTATATTAAATTTGCTCTCTTGAAAACCATTGATTCTAGAAAAGTAACTAAGACACCTAGTTACAAGAGAATATGTAGCACTCCCTACCTTAGGGGCAGGAAGGCATCTGAGTAGTGCACTGAAGCTTTGAAACTTCCTCATATCTTTCTCTCCAGCACAAATTTCTGTACTTTTCCACTTTCTCCAAGTCTTTTTTTGTTAAGCTAGGTTGAACTAGGATGTTAATATGAGTATTAACAATGATGTTCCTTGCACACATTATGTAAATGTCTTACAGAATGTACAAGATAAAGGTTATATGCTCTGCTGGAAATGAGTATTTTCAGCTTTTTAAATTCAGGCTACCAGGAATTAATTTGCACAGCTTGAAGGTATCCTGCTGTGCTGTGCTTACTCTTGACGAGGAATTTCATTTCCAGAAAATCCATTTTTGAGAAATTGAAAAATATACGGCAAGAGAAGGAAAATCACCCCTCTTTTCAGTTTCAATTTCAATGTCTCTTCTGTATTAGAAGTGCTACTAATAATATGGACTACTATTTATAAACACATACTACGTGTTAAAAAATTGTGCTTAGAGGTTAAGCATTTTATCTCCAATGCATAGTAACAATCTTTGGGGCAGTATAATACACATTTTACAAAAGAGGAAATGGACATCTAGTGAGGCTAAAAAGTGTGCATCAGGTTACACATTTAGTTTGCATTTGAGCTTGAAATCATTTGTGTCTTTTTTACGGGATCCCTAGCTCTTTAGAATGCTATACAGATCTAACCTTGTGAACGAACTACTAATCCGGTGTCAAGATGGGCCACGATGCCGAATACATGGATGGATAATAAGGGATCAAATCAGCTTCCTTGGAATGAACTGTATTTTGTTACACCTGGCAAGCCTGTCCAGAAAGGGAACAGCCGGGCTACTTGCTTATGTGCTGTACTGCCTCACTTGGTTTAACTGTATAACAGAAAGCAGAGAGAGGAATGATTGATCTGCAAATATTAGATTCTTCCTTCTGATGCATACTTGGATTTGAACACAGCCTGGAGCGTGCACTGGAGGAAACTCAGGGAGCAGCAGGTTTCCACAGGGAGCCGGGAAATAGCAGGCTCACTGTGCCACACAGCTCAGAATAAAGTGGGTCTGTTTCCAGAAAACCACTCACCTCCTCACCAGGCAGATTTAGTCATCTTCCTTCTTTTTAGTTAGGGAAATGCTAGAGGCTGGATGGCTCTTTCCCGGTCTTTGACACTTCAGAACGTTTTAGATATAATTGGTTTCTATGGCTCTATGCTTTATGCTTTGTTATTACTTAGCACCAGTATATAATTACTTAGTTCTTTTTGGGGGGTTTCTGGAGATCGAACTCTGGTCCTTGCACTTACTATGCAAGCACTTTACCATGTGAGCTAAATTCCCAACCCCTTAGTTCTTATCTTAGGCATTTGGGACATATTGACAAATTCAATTCACCAAAGGGAGAAAAACTAAATCAAAACATAACAACAAACAGAACAAAACTGGAGGAAATCTTTAATAATGTTAGATCTATATATTTTCCTTTCTTTTGCACCTCATAGAAGAAGTCTGTACTCCCGTAAAATGAATTTAAATAATATTTTAGTTTTTACTATGTTCTCATGTAAGTGTATCCTGTTGCATATAATTTTAAAATACGACAACATAGATGGAAAAGTCTCTCAAAATCATGCTACTTAGGGGCAAACATTGTTTCATACTGATGTATTTTCTTCTGGGCTCTGTAATTCATATTTTACCTGATTGAAATTTTACTGCACAAGCAATAAAAATATTTGAT
Organism: Hystrix cristata; assembly: GCA_004026905.1. Classification (NCBI taxonomy): domain Eukaryota; kingdom Metazoa; phylum Chordata; class Mammalia; order Rodentia; family Hystricidae; genus Hystrix; species Hystrix cristata. Next base: position 35,663 of record PVJO010016851.1, read on the forward strand.
AGGTTTGTCCTTTAAATTTCACTGATATTCTTGAGATAACCTAAAAGTTCATGATTTGAAGGAGCTCAAATATTAAATTCTGGTATTTTATGAAATCAGGATTATTGTCAGAAATTATAAAAGCAAAATATGAACTAAGTTTCCTTAAGCATTGAGTACTGTGCATTGGATAGTAATGTAGGAGGAGGAGAAGGTCGAGGATGAGGAGAAGGAGGAGAAACATGGCAGGAAGAGGAAAATGCAGATTTCAAGTTTCCCAATTGGGAAAGAAGCATGGCTTAGGTAGAAATTTGCATAACATTTTGGAAAACAATGCATATAATAAGCCTATAAGAGGTTCAGAAATTAATAATATATTACAAGGACACAAATTATAGCACATAGATAACTCTAACTCTTGTCACAGAGTTTATGAAACATTAAAATTCCTGAAGCAATTGAGACCTTTATAGAAGCTACCTAACAGTGTCGGCAAATTCTCCACTAACCAAAGTATGCAAATTAGCACTAGTAACACATTAGTTAGAAACCGTTTTCCCACAACATAATGATGGTGTGGGTAAAATATTAGGGTTTAGTAAGAGAGCATGGATTTGAGACAGAATATACAAACTGAAAAGCAAAACTAAATTTAAAGTTGAAGAATTTGTGAGGAGACTAAACTAAATACTGAGTTCCTCCTACAAGTGAGAATAATTTGCCTGTGTAGCAAAAGTTTTGATTTTGCGCGTCCAGACTGGTTAGTGCAGTTCCAGAAATGTGAACCTGCGTAAAGAGGGTGAACTATAAACACAGAAGCTCAGGCAGGCATTTGGCATTGACAGACCCTTCGAGGGGCTCTTTAGAAGTTCATAAATATCTCCAACTCCAAGTCCAGATTAATTCTAGAGACCTACTATGTTTTGTCATTTTGCGAAAAATGCCGATTTTGCTTCCGTTCCACATCTGTCTTTCTCTTTGAGTCTTGAAAGGTTTTATCTTGTTTTATCACAGAGGAACACAGAATTAGAATAGATAAAATATTTATAAACTTGGAGGCCCTCAATAACCTGGATATGGTCATTCTTTGCACTGGATGGGGTGACCGAAGACCTTAACATTTTCCTTTGTTTTATTTTCTATTTCAATGACAACTTTGTGGATTTATAATGACTCAGACAAAATAACTTCATCTCTCTGAAGTTAGGATTATCTTAAGTGACTCTTCTCTTCCTGTTTTTGGTGGTGCCTTCTTTCTAATCCTGCTCCAATCCCAGGCTCACGTTTATCCAAAATATTTGCTGATCCAGAGGAAATAGCACTGTGCACCAAAAGGAGTGAAACTGGGTTTTAATTCCCAGTGTTTTACATTTACTGTGGCTAATGGATAAATGATTTAGCTACTCAGATTTACTTTCTTTATAAAATGATTACATAAGTACATTGGGAGAAATAAATGGTTATGATGTGTGAGAGTGTTTGGAAGTTATACAGTTCAATATGAACAAATCATTATCATCATCACCTGCTTCTTCACTGGGGATAAAATTTCATGCCTTTTGCCAAATGTTACTATAAAACAAAATATATACTAATCTTTGGTTTTCTAAAGTTAAAAATTGGTTTTTAAAGTTCTCTCATTTTTTCCTCAACTGAGTGCCCACAAATGTCTAATTGTTACCTTTGCTAAAATACAATAATCATTTGATGGACTCCTTTGGTTTTTCATCTCTCATCAGCATCCTGAAATAAACCGTAGATTATTATTTCTCTCAAAATGAGATACTTTTTAAAAGTAGTTGAGTGAAGTATTAATTAGAGGGAAAGATCGGACTGGGTTAAAAATATCAAAATACTCTGGTACTAGATCTTCGAAAAACCCATGGGAATGAAGAGTTGGAAAAATTAATCAAGTAGTTCATTTTAACAACATGCGATTTGCTTAGCTACCATCATGTCAAACAAGTGAAGATCCCAGAGCATAAACTGTTAGCTGGCGTCTGGGTTTTTAGGCTGGACAAACCTATCAGCAGAGACATTTGAGTTTAAGAACGTGTTTTGAGTACCCACTAGAAAGAGTATTTGCTTTGCATTAATGACTTCCATGGTTTCAGTTTAGATTTTGTAACCTGAAAAAAATTTTTTTGAGAGTGACGACACAGTAATCTACTAGCAATTTTAATTATCACAGTGATATCTTTGTAAAAAAAAGAAAATTAATCACTGAAAATATATCCCCCGACTGGTTAATCACGAACAGCGTAAGTGGCACCTTGTGGTTACAGAACCAGCTGCATTCTGACACAGTTTCCTTGCCCTGAAGATTGAACAGCAACTTTCATATTATTTACTACCCTCCCTAAATTGTTTCAGTAGGTAACTTCAAGAATGAAAATATTTAAGGCAATAACTTTAAGGCAGCTTTATAAAGAAACCAACATGTAAGATATTTTTATAATTATAGAGATAATTATATCTATATATTATCTATTATCTATCTATAACTATATCTCTCTCTATGTATTATAAAGATTATTATATCTCTATAATTATAATCTCACATTAGTGTTTTATTTGCCTCTGCTGAGACTCAAACTCTCTTTGGATCAAGTTAGTCACTAGGAAGAATTGAGTCATCAAACTCATCTCAAATGATTACTTCATTTCTTTCTATATGCCAGAAAGCAAAGTATAAAGATAGGTGAGAAGTAACATGATCTGTGGAGAGCAATAGTTTACTCTTGTTTTTTTCCCCCTGACTCAGAAGGAAATAATCCTTTTCCCTTCTTTTCATCTGGGAAGAGCAGAGACACAGTTCCTTGAGCAATAATAGTTTCAGCCGCTGTGGGTTGGTCTCATCCGTTCCCTTTCGTCCTTTAGAATTTCTCACGAGCAGTTTTAGATAAGATCCTGCATCCCATTAGTTTTTGTATGTCGAACACTTGGTGTAGTTTGGTCTGGTACACAGTAGGTGTTCGGAAGAAACTTGTGTGTAACCAATTGTGTGTTTCTGGAGCTCAGCTGAAAGATTTTTATGGGAATTCCCGAGCACTCCACACTCAGGTGTTATCTTGTTCTCAGGGAATGCAGGGATGACAAGTGTGTTAATAATGCATATATTTGCATAACAATTATCAGTTTAAAAAGCCAGTTTCACACATTATAGATATATATCTATACCATATATCTCTATATCAATCATATGATTTGAATCATAATTTTAGGCCAGTTTGCCAGAGACTGGTTATTCTATTTGACAAATGGGAAAATTGAGATTCCCATTAAATAATTAAAATAACTCTGGTCCAGTGCTTGCCAGGTACCCATTTACTGGTAAATATGGGTGGGCAATCTAGAGCTTGAGATTTGTATTTCTTTACTTTTTCTACAACATGACTAACCTCTGGTAGGGTGAAGGCATATGGATAAAATATGCAGCTGACAGAAAGAATGATGGAATCAGAACTCCAAAATATTTCAACAGGTTGGAATGCTGGCTAAGAAAACCCCAAAGATGAAATTTAATAGGGAAATATATAAAGTTATAAGTTTGGATTACATAAAAAATGTGAACTGCAGCTTTGAGGGGCGAGGAGAGAGGGAATGTAGATTGTTCATGTAAAAAAAAAACTCTACAGCTATAAGATAAGCATGCGATGGATTGAAATACGTGATGCAAATTGGGTTCATTTTATAGCACTGGTAGAAGTATAATAAATTTCAGGAAGTGAGAGCTCCCATGTTCTTCTCTGTGCTGGAAGTATGACACTGAGAGACTTCTGCAAATTCGCAGGAACTTTAATTTTTTTTTTTAACCAAGAACATGTATTGGTACATTGTCCATATATTGATCACATTTAACATGTTTGTTTTGTACCTGTACATGGTGTCTCTTGGTTCTCCTCCCCTTCTGTTCCCTCCATCCCTATTTACAGCAGGTTTATTTACAATTCTCCATGATTTCCCTTTCCCCGTTCTTTCCGTTTTTTCCCTTCCTGCTTTTCCCCCCTTCCCTCTTTCTGGTACTCCTCTCCTTTGTATATTATCTTCCTTTTATATAATATCCATTACACTACTTTGTCCTTAGTTTACAGTTATGGTTTCTCATATCAGAGAAACAATTCGATGTGTGGTCATGAGTGTCTGGTTTATTTCGCTTAGTAGTATATTCTCAAGGAACATCCATTTACATACAAATGACTCTAGTTTAGCCTTCTTTATGGCAGTGTAGTACTCCATTGTGTAGAAAAGCCACATCTTCTTTAGCCATTCATTGGTCATTGGGCATTTGGGTTGTTTCCAAGATCTAGCTTTTACAAACTGCGCTGCTATAAACATGGTTGTGCTTATATCTCTGTGGTATGACGATTTTAACTCTTCTGGAAAGATCCCCAGTAGGGGAATAGCTGGATCAAATGGAACCTCTAGTTCTAGTTGTTTGAGGAATCTCCATATTGATTTCCACAGTGGCTGGACCAGTCTGCATTCCCACCAACAGTGGAGGAGAGTCCTAGGAATCTATCTAACAAAAGATGTAAAAGATCTCTACATCGAAAACTACAGTACTTCAAAAAAGGAAATTGAAAGGGATGTCAGAAAATGGAAAGATACCCCATGCTCCTGGGTAGGAAGAACCAACATAGTGAAAATGGCTATACTTCCTAAACTATTATACAGATTTAATGCAATTCCAATCAAGATACCACCAACATACTTCAAAGAATTAGAAAGGACAATCATGAATTTCATCTGGAACCAAAAGAGACCTGGAATAGCAAAAACAATCCTAAGCAACAGGGGAAAGGCAGGGGGCATCACAGTCCCCAATCTAAAACTATACTATAAAGCCACAGTGATAAAAACTGTGTGGTACTGGCAAAAAGACAGACCTGAGGATCAATGGAATAGATTGGAAGATACAGAAACAACTCCAAATGCACTCAAATACCTCATTTTCGACAAAGGAGCCAAACACCCTCACTGGAAGAAAGATAGCCTCTTTAACAAATGGTGCTGGATAAATTGGCTTGCCACATGCCGAAAACTAAAACTAGACCCATGCCTCTCACCATGCACTAAACTGAGATCGAAGTGGGTCAAAGATCTAAACATTAAAACAGAAACACTAAATTTACTGGAGAATAGAA
>PVJO010016852.1:0-13881 GCA_004026905.1 Hystrix cristata
CATTTATCCACCTGTATGATCATTACTTAATATTTACCTAAATAATTTTATATTTTATGAAAACTTACCAAAGTAACTGGGAAAAAACCAGGATCATTTGGTCCTAAGTAGAAGACAATCATTTAATTAACACAAAAAGCAAAACAATGCAACTAAACCCCAGATAGAGCCTGAAGTCTAGGCCTGTTCTGTTAGAGATTAGCAAGGTGTATTCATGTGCGGAAGTCATATTAGCATTTGACTGAGTCTTTCTTAATAATCAGTGGTAAGGCCAGTGCCCATCATGGTGGGATGAGTAGAAAATTAGAGAGAGGAAGGAAGGAAGGAGAAGGGGATAAAACAAGAATTAAGATGTGTTAGGAACGTGTACCAACTCCTTATGATGAATGTAACCGTTATGTACCGTAAACATGCACTAATAAACCAAAAATTGGAAAAGAAATAGCTTTCTCATGGGGATTGTACGCTCATGAATCTAAGACCAGATTCCTTGTGAAAATCGGGGCTCATGATGGTAAATAACATAAAGGTCCACTGGGCGATGTACTATAAAGGCTTTGCTGGTCTTCATGCTGCCCCTCAAGGTCAGCATGCTCACCACCACTTCAAAGATACGTCTCTGTGTTGCCCCTTTAAAGCCTGACACCAACAGCTGGCCAGTAACTAGGTCACCCAGCTCGTCAATGCAAAAACCACTTGCCACCGGGCTGCCCCAGTGCCTGTCTGTGAGGCTGGCGGACGCCCAAGCCCACTGTGAACTGGTGGGGGGGGGGCTGCCTCTGCGGTTCCCCTGCCTCAGCCTTGGCCCAGCGCAGTTGCTTATCTCTCTCAGTCTGGGGAGTCACTGCTGAAGGGGGACCATGAGAGAGCTCGGTGCCACAGAGGGGAATGTCTTGGTGAGGGCTCCAGAGGACGCTGGGGACAGCGCTGAGGACAGATAGGAATGTCCTGGTGCCAGGTCCCTGGGAGGGTCCTCACTGTGTCTTAACAGCACGGCTGCCACCTGCAAGGAATTCTTGGGTCCCCCCACCGCCCGCCCCAGTTGGGTTGGGGAGAATGAGATCAGCAAGACCGAGTTCCCTATAGTGGGACAAAGCTTAGGTCTGCACACTGGATACGTGTAAGGTGGCCAGCTCAGCTGCAGACAGGCAAAGGCCCATTGCTTCCATCCATCCGCCTTGCAGGATTGTGCAGAACACACCCAGAGAGTCAGCGTCTGTGCCAGTGGATGCTAAGGCAGTGTGGCTGCTCCTCTCTGAGGTTGCCCCTTTAAGCCTGGTTTGAGAGCCCCCGTGAAGAGGGGTGAGCCCAGACCAAGCACTGTCCCACTGAGAGGGTCAGGAGGGCCAGGAAGTGGCTAATGAAAGGCCCCCTGGAGAGCAGTGCTGTGCCTCAGTCTCCCTGCCTGCTTCCTTCTCACACCTGGGGCATGGAGGCCAGACCGTGGGAAGGTCCACAGCCAGGTCCTCAACTTGCAATTATCCAGACTGCTGCTTATCAAGGCGATTCTAACTCCTAGGTGGCGGGGCCCTCAGTCACAGAGTCGGGAAGGTATAATGTGACTAAAAACTGGTTTAATAAAGCACCGAGTTGGGTTCGAGCTGCACTCTCATAAATCAAAGGGTGACGCCACAGCACGCTGACGATCAGCAAGACTGCACATGGTGGGGCCGAGCAGCTCTTAAATCTCATCGACAGCTCTTTGAGCAAAAATACAGCCGTGACTGCAAGACAGGGGTGGCTGCACGCTGGAAAATATCCCAAGGAGCGCGCACATTTCCCAGGTGATAAGAACGCTGAATGGTTGTGAGCCGAGAAGCCTTGGAAAACAATTAGGCAGAGAAGCAAGATAACCTGTTGAAATTATAGCCCCGCACTTTACGGCTCTTAATAAATTTTCTGGCAGCCTCTCTCCAGCTTGGGGTTCTGGTCTGCTTATGCCTTTAGTAGTTGGGGGAATTAAGTCATCAAAGTTTCATCTACCTGTCTGACTTCAACCAGAAGTACAACTTATTCGCCTGGATACCTTTCAAAACTGCTGTCTACATTGAGTATAATTAAATATATAGTGGAACTGACACAAGGCTGCCTGTTTCTTGAATCTGAAATGTCAAAATCTGCATTTACATGTTCGGAATTATCTTCAACACTGCACACACTAGAAATGGTAATCACAATGTAAGCTATGCAGAATTAAAAGAAATTACACTGAGGTTCGCTTTAAATCCCCACCATTCACTGGTGCAGTATAGAGAGGAATACTGTGCATCACACCTGGGTTTGAAATCAGAGCTGCCACTTGACTCGCCACAGCTGGGACTTCTACTCTTAGACCCTCAGTTTTCTCATCTGTGAAGTGGGGCTAGAACCCAGTTTATCGCTGGGTGTGGTGGCACATGCGTATAATGCCACGTGGGAGGCCGAGGCAGGAGGATTGCCGTGAGTTCCAGGTCAGCCTGGGCTACAATAGTGAGTTCAAGACTAGCCTGAACTACTGTACATAGTGAGACCCTGAATCAAACAAAACAAAACAAATAAAACCCCACTTTATTGATGTGAAGAGAAAATGTGATAAATGTAGGGCAAGTAACTAGCATAGCTCTTGTGCCCTCAATAAATACTAGCCCCTTCTTCTTTCTAGTGAGGGCTGATTTGTTGTGGTTTTCCAGTTCTGTATGCATGGTGCTTTCTTCAGGCCAATATTACTTAAACATCTATTTGTGTGAGTGATTCTCTTAATTGCCTAAATAAGCTCTTAGTCCCTCAGTGACTTCCTTTTTCCTGATCTGAAATCCCAAGGCCAAATCACTTAGTCTCATTTATGGCGCTCTTTTCTCATAAATTTGAGGATTAAATGAGGTACGTTGTGGAAAATACTTAGGCCAGTCTCTTGCACTTACTGAGTGAGCACTGAAAAAATATTAGATATAATTATTATTAACCCGCCCGGCCCTCTGATCACACCTACCTGCACTCAGGAGGCCCATCTCCACGCCGTGTCCTGGTCTTCATCTGGGAAGTCGATGGATGCCCTTTTCACTTACCTGGCTGTGCTCCTCCCACCCGTTAACATTCTTTCTGATGTAGCATCTTCTGTGATTTCCCATCCACACCCAAAGTCAAGGTCAGTTTACCCTTCACAGATGTCCTGGGCAGAGTGTCCCTTTCTCCAGTACTCATTGCACTTAGCCTTGGTTTCCAGCTCTTTCTAAACATGTTTTTCTCCTCTACTCAACTCCCAGGGCCTTGAGTGTAGAATCCAAGACTTGTCGACATCTGGAATCCTCTGCTGCATTTTATAGTGTCTAACAAGCGATATCTGTGGGTTTATAATTGAGTGTCATCTTATTTTCATACTTAGATGGAGTAAGCAGAAAAGCTTACTCAAGGATTGTTAGGGTCTAGTTAAAACTGATTTTAATGATGTCACATATGTTGTTTTGGAGCAAGCAGGCTTTTGAGATTGTATAGGGAGGGTTGGTAACAACCAGCTTAATGAAGGTTCAAGTTGGAAGGGTAGTCTTTAATATGGTGCTCAAAACGTGGATGGCTGAAACATCTTTAACCACGACAAGTGGCCTCTGAGTCTGGTGATCAGGAAGACAAAGATACAAGGCATGTTGGACCCATGTAAGGAAGGACCTTTTAACGCTGTCATGGTTTGTGTTAAGATGTCCCCCCAGGGCCACATGTGGTCATAGGTGGGGTATTTTTGGAGGTGGCTGGCTCTAGAGTGTGTGATGCTGGGATTAAAGGTGTGTGATTATTAAATCAGTCCACTGATTGGTTTGGCACTGCCCTGATCCTGGCAGCCTGGATAAGATATAAGGGATAGAGAGAGGCTTGTAGGTCCCTTGCTTACCTTGCTGCCTTCTGCCTGTCTGCTGTGCCAACCTGCCTTGGAGCCAGCCGACCGTGACTGAACCCTCTACGAACTGTGAGCTAAAAAAACCTTCCTCCTTAACTTTGGGTGTCGGGTATTTTGTCTCAGCAATGAGAGAAAAGTAACTAAGACAAATGCAATCTGTGAGGTTCACACTCGCATAGCAGACAGTCTGTCCAGGAGCTGTAACACGAGCACCTGGATACAGGAGGTTCTCCAAAGCTGCCGCATGAATAAAGGAAATTCAGCCTTCTGTCCTCTTTCTGCAGACCTGGATCACCTTGGTGGCTTCTTCAAAAATAAGTATGAACCTGATGTGCTTTGTATAAGAAGCCAAAATGACTGTGATCATGAGGCATTCAGCATGTCATATAAATAGTAATTAGAATAACATAACAATAACATTAGAATAAACATAACAGAATAAACACAATAGAATAACATAACGATAATAATTAGAATAAACATGGCCACCAAAAGAAATTTCAATCGCTAAGACACAAAGTTGCCTCTAGTTTCTTTAGATATATCTAAACAGCTCTCGTTAAATCTTTATTTTAGTACCATTGTACGTAGGACTCAGTTCCTTAATGGAAAATCTGAGAGTCATTTCAACTCACCAGCTACAATTGTTGAAAGGAACTAGTAGTGCAAGTGATTGCAAAGCCCTTGCCTAAAATCCAGGAGTTATACAGTAATAATAGTAATCATCTGTGACTAAAAGACTTTCCATCTTAGTCGGTTGTAAGTAATACATTTTCTCTTTACTTAAGTCTCTCTTTACCCTCTAAATAATGCATTACCCATTGCATTTACAATCTCTTGGCCTGCTTTTTCCATGTTTTAAATTAGAATCTGGTCTGCCCACGTGAGCTAACACCTTTCACCTCGGGAGTAATACTAGGTGATCTTTAATCACAGGACTTTGAGATTTACAGTTTGAGCTTCGAGGTGGAACATCAGCAGTGTAGCAGTTCAGGGAAAGAATCCTCGCACCTCATTTCTTCATTCAAATGAATTCAACAAATATTTCTTGAGTGTATGGTTGGAGCCAGGCAATGTGTTACAAATGCGATACACCTTAGAGGGCCACACAGACGTGGAAACTAATCATTGTAATATGGGTAATAAAAGTTTTATGGAGGATCTGCAGAAAGTATCTTGGTAACATGCAGTTTGGAATTACCAACTCTGCTTTGGGAGGAGGGGTGTGCAAAGTGCATTGTTTGGTTTAGTTGCAAATAACTGAGCGCCTTCAAGCTAGGTGAAACAGAAGGGACAGTAATGTGGGAAGTTGGGCGTTTGCAGAATTGTTGAAGGGCTGGAGGAGCAGGCTTTAGGAATAAGGAATAAGTCAAGGAATTATTCAAGGAATAAGTCTCAGAAAACCATCACAGAACCAGCCTAGTGCGGAAGTTGCTATACTGGCCATGACCAGAAAGTCAGAGGCTCAAAAAGCCATCGTTCCAACAGCCAGCAGCAGAATCGAGTTGCCTCAGGTGGGGTTCCTGCTAACACAGTGTATAACCATCACACAGCCTCCCAGCCCCAGGGAGCCAGCTCCCGGCCACACCTGCAGCAACACCACATGCCTCTCTAACCATGTTTTGTTCTGTTTGGTTTTGTTTTTCTAATAGATTTTTATTAAAATTTATCCAAAATTACACAAACTTACAGACCATAATACATTGTGCCTTTTGCTTACAGCAATGAGCAATGTAAACAACCACATAGCTGCAGTATTAAGTTGTAACTACATAAAATTGACTGTAGTACCTAGTGTACATGTCGCTGTTTTAAGTTTGAGTTACTAGGTTCTTGTTTTTAGGATCTTTATTCCTCTGAATTTTCCCGTTCCCCTCCCCTTTTGCACTCTTCTTGTTCCCTTGGAGCCTTTGCCTATTGGCTGAGATCTGTCCCTTTCCCTTTTTGTATCCATTGTTTACTATTTTCTTTGTTTGTATTTTGCCTTGCTCAGATGAGTGATACCATATGGTATTTAAATTTGCGAGTCTGGTTTATTTCACTCAATATTATATTTTCCAGGTCCATCCATTCTCCTATAAATGACTCTAATTTGTCCTTCTTTATAGCTGAATAGTATTCCATTATATATAGATACCACATTTTGTTTATCCAGTTATCTGTTGATGGGTATACAGGCTGCTGTATATTTTCAGAATTTAGCTATTGCAAATTGTGCTGCAAAAAAAAAAATTGTGCTGCTATAAACATTGGTGTGGAGGTATTGCTGTAGTATGATGTCTTTAGCTCTTCAGGGGAGATACCTGGTAGAGGGATGGCTGGGTCGTATGGAATTTCTACTTTCAGGGTTTTGAGAAATTTGCATACTGATTTCCATAATGGTTGTACTAGTTTGCCTTCCCACCAGCAGTGTATGAGGGTTCTTTTTTCACCACAATCATCCCAGCATTTGTTATTGTTTGATTTCCTAATGATTGCCATTCTTTCTGGGGTAAGGTGGAATCTCAAAGTTGTTTTGATTTGCATTTCTCTAATAGCCATAGACATTGAACATTTTTTCATGTATTTGTTGGCCATTTGTATTTCTTCCACTGTGAAGTATCTGTTCATTTCTGTAGTGAGTCATTAATTGAGTGAGTCATTAATTTTAGGTGGTTTAATTTTTTTGAGTTCTTTCTGTATTCTAGATATTAGTCCTCTGCCTAAGGAGTAGCTGGCAAAGATTTTTTTCCCATTCTGTGGGTTTTCTCATCACTCTACTAATTGACTCTTTTGCTGTACAGAAGCTCTTTAGTCTAATATAGTTCCATTTGTTGATTCTTGTTGCTATTTTCTGTGCAACTGAGTTTCTGTTTAGAAAGTCCTTTCCTACTCCTATATTTTCATTAGCATTTGTATATACTAACAATGAACAGGATGAGAAGGAAATTTTGAAAACAATACTATTCACAGTTGCTTCAAGGAAAATGAAATACTTAGGAATTAACCTAAAGAAGTGAAAGACCTCTACAAAAAAACTGTAGCACTCTGAAAAAAGAGATTGAAGAGGAGTCCCTTGCTCCTGGTTAGGCAGAACCAGTGCTGTATTTTAACAGTACTTCCATTTTAGGCCATACTTCCAAAACTGTTATACAGGTTCAATGCAGTCCTAATCAAAATACCAACAGCATACTTTACAGATCTAGAGAAAACAATCCTAAAATTTATACAAAAATAGAAGAAAGCCTGAATAGCAAAAGCAGGTGGCACAGCAATCCCAGACTTCAAGCTATATTACAAAGCAATAGTAATAAAAACAGTATGGTACTGGAACAAAAATAGATACATGGACCAATGGAACAGAATCGAGGACACAGAAACTTCTCCAGACATATTCAAATACATAGTCTATGACAAAGGACCCAAAAGCATATGTTGGAGGAAAGATAGCCTAGTCAACAAATGGTTTTGGGAAAACTGGTTGTCAGTTTGTAGAAGAATGAGACTGGATCCATATCTCTACCATATACTAAATTAAAATAAAAATTGATCAAAGATCTGAACATTAAAACAGAAATATTAAACCCTCTGGAAGACAAAATAGGTAAAACACTTGAAGGTATAGGAGCCTACAGAGAAAAGACTTTCTCTGTCTGTGTTTGCAGCCACAGTGGCCAGACCCTCAGTTCTGTCTTTCAGCATTTTGGGTCTGGTTGATAGAAGCTGAACCTCACACACAGCTCGGCTTGCAAGGAGATCTGGAGCACGCGGGTTCCAGCATTAGGGCCTCTCACCCTGAAGTAAATTCTGCTGCCAAAGTGGGATGCATGTGAGGAAGCCAGTCTCCGATTTCTAACTTCAAGGCCTCGTGGAGAGAGAGCTTTTTGACCTGGAACTTGAGGGATGAGGGAGGATTCGCAGGACGACACGGGGGCAAGGAGTGTGCTTTGAGTTGCGATGTCTATATTCAGTGCACATTGGCCTTGTACAGGACTCTGGAAATGTGTGTCCAGACCAAATAAGTAAAAATAACTTGACACAACAGTGGTACAAGCTGTAAAAGGAGCAGTAAGAGGTGAGGAGGGAGAGACTTAAGGGACTGATTTTGAAGGACTTAGCATGTTTGACTTAAACCTGTAAGTAATAGGGAGGCACAGAAAGGCTTTGTGGAGAGTGCATGCATGTGAACAGGGGCAGGGGTTGGTTTTCCTCGACTGTTATTACCGTGGTATGCTGCTAAGTGTTAAGAACTGGGAAAAGAAGACACTCAGGTTTGCATATACTAATTCTCGTGCTGTAAATACTTCCAACGTGGCCCATTTCAAGCTACCCACCGGGAATCATTGAATGTAGAGTTGGGAATAGATGCATGGAACGGGCTCTTCTATTCAAAACAGCCCAGGAAGATGTATAGCAGGTCTGTTGCACAAATGATGCTAAGGAGACGATTATTTTACTCAGTGTCACACAATTAATCAGTGCTTGACAACTAATCAGTGCTCTAAATTCATGTCTGTGTGTTTTCAAAGCGAGTGTTCTTTCAACAAGGCTGTGGTACCTCCAGAGGAGTAAGATGCTCAGATTGCCTTTTCAGAAAAAATTCCTCCGGTGTGAGTGTAGAGTAGAAGTTGGTGTGGTACCGTGAAAGAGCTAGAGGCAATTACGTAAGTGAATATGTACTTATTTCAATTAACATTTTATTTACAAAAGCTGGTGGCAGGGAGAGATTCCTCAGAAGGCTACCGAGGAAGCTGGGTAGCAGAGACACGCGAGGCTGGGCTGAGGCACGTTGCAGCATCAGGAGTCGTGGACCTACTTGACGGAACTGCTCTGCAAAAATTCGGTCTTCTGGGTCATCACATGGGCATGGGTGGGACAGTTACAGATGGTTACATAGTGGTGCCACTGGCCAGGGGAGAATTGTGAGGAACAAGTACCTTCGGAAAAAGTTTGTTTTCGGTTTGGGTCTGTTGTGTCTAAAGAGCCTGTGGGATAGGCACACTTGGCTGTCTAGAAGAAAAGTGAAAAGGCTCAAGTCAAGCTCAGGAGATAGATCTGAGCTGGAACAATCAGTCTGGAGGTGGGAGCTAAAACCCTGGCTGTGGGTCAACTTGCCAGCAACATGTGGAGGGCTGATAGAGGAGCTTGGCAGAGAAATGGATGGGGACGAGGAGAATCTTCTACAGATGAGGGTGACTGCAGCCTAAGAGAGGCGAGTGGTGGTTATTGTTAGATCTAAAATAGCCCTCAGACTTCTTGTGTGTGTGTAAGGCCACTGGATCATGGGGCTCTCTGGCTGACTTGCTGTTAGGAGGCGGGGCCTGGGTGGAGATGGGACACTGAGAGCATGAGCTAGAATGGTACATGCTTGTCCCGGCTCCGGCCCTCTCTCTGCTTCTTGGCCATCACGCTGTATGCAGATTTCCTCCACCCAGGTTGCTTCCACCGTGCTGTTCCTATCTTGAAGCCAGCTGACTATGGTCTGAAAGTGTTAGCCAGAATAATCTTCTGTCCCTTTAAGTTGTGAATGTTGGGTATTTTTGTCCCAATGATGGGAAACTGACCTTGACAATGGTGTTGAGGGCTGTTGTGGATGCTCATACCCCACGTCAGGAAAGGATTATTTTCCCAGCCATTGTGTCTCTAAAGATGGCCTCCTGCTACCAGCCCCCTCTGGGGACTGCCTGATCCTAGGTCTCTCCTTTCCAGGGGTGGCCCAAATCTATGGCCAGCACACTGGTGCCAAGGCTCAGCTCTCTCATGCCACCTGGGACAGCTCGGAAGGGCCACTGGTCTCCAGAGTGCCCTGTGGGGATGGCTGAAGCCTCTTTTGGGACAGCAGCTCAGCCTCTCTATCCAATCCTGCCTCCCTCCCCTTTTAAAGTATCAAACGCAGGTGTACTCGCCAGTGAACGCTCCACGTCAGCACGTGCTTCTTGGGGAGCCCAGAGTGCAGCAGATGTTCCTTCCTCTTGTCCTCGGCCTCGCTGCTGCTTTGAATGGTAGATATAGAATTACTTAGTGTTGCTGTTCCGGGTTGAGTAGGCCCAGGCACATCTGTTCATTCACCCTCTCCCCAAACAAATGGTAGGCGAAACCAAGACTCTGACGTCTTATTGACTGAATAAAACTTTATTTTGTAATGCAAAATAAAACAAGGAACCTTTATATTCTAGTATATAACAACACCCAAAATGTTTTATGTCATACAAATGAGATCATCTTTAAAAGTTTGTGAAGAATTCACTCTCCACCCCCATATGCCAAAATATGATTTCATATAATTTAAACATATGAACAGACTTGGTATCATAAAAGCATAGGAAACACTAGAAAAAGTGTCGGTACAAACAACAGGTTTTACGTTCTGGTATAAAACAGCACCGCAGACGGAACAGAACACTTTCGGAGGAGCCAAGTCCGGAGGTGAACTAGAGACTTTGGGTTGCTACACTTCCTGCTCTGAGCTTGGTCGCCAAGCCCAGCTTCAAGTCAGGCTGTGTGTGAAAGTTTATTACTACTCAAGGAGATCTGGGAGAAAGAGTTTCACTTTGAGGTCGTACCTGCATGTGAGATGGGCTTATTTTAGATGTCTTCCTTTTCCTCTTTCTTATTGCAAAGGTGGCTTTGTCAAGATATCTTACAGAGACTTGCCTCTCTGGTCTCATTGTAGGTTGTTTCCACCTAAGTCAGCATAAACTGAGAGGGCGGAGAAATACCACTGTGGCTGCTTCTGTATCCAACTCCCTCTCATCTAATTGCATGAAATCCAGACTCTGTTGCTCACGGACTCAGTAAGCAAAAGAGCGCGGACCCAATTTAACACCAGTTGGAAGGCCACTCATTGTGAATATCGAAGTTGAATGCCTGTGTGGATTTGACTCACAGGAATTCCTTTACATACAAACACTGCGGATCTCTCCGCCCTCCAGAAGCGCTACGATGTTTCTCCAGGTGACTGCCGTGGTTACAGGTTAAGGACACTACTCTTTGTAGGCTTGATCTCTGTGCCTATCAGGGAAAAGAGAAATGAGCTTCCTGATACCCCGAAAGTTATCAGGTGGATTTCCTGTAGAAAACAGATTTAATTCAAGAATTTCATGACTCTTTAGGAGAGATAATGGATCTCGTTTTAATCTTATTTAGCTGGTAGGAAAAATAAAGCTACAGTGCAGTCTCCTATCTCCTTTCTTTGGAAGCAGGCCTGTGGCTTCCTGCGGAACGGCAGTGGGTCTCTGGGTCCCTCCCATTCTCTTGATGGTAAGGCCTTTCTCTATGCTAGCCAGTGGGGTCAACACGTACATATGTAAAAGTCTAAGAGTAGTGAGCTTCAGAATAATTTTTCCCAATTTTTTTGTTACTACATCATAATTTAAGAAAATGTCCCTGTTTTTGAGCTTGGCTTTCACCTACTGATTTGATATTGTGGAGAGACAATATTAAATCAAGAGGGATAGTACCATAGCCCAATGGCATAATGGGTTAATAAGATGTTGTTTCTCTCTTTTATGCAGGACAAAATTCTCCTGCATCTAAAGGTTTTCAGTAGTCTGTTCTCTTTCATCTTTCTACTCTTGCAAAAAGGGAGAAAAATAGGGCTCCTTAAAAAAATCTAATGAGTTGAGGCCAAACATCATTTTGAGGCCCGGATGACGCAGCCCAGCGGGTCCATGTTGATGGGTTTGCCACTCCATGCCAGGGGGCTACTACAGTCCCAAGCAGCAGAGACACTGGAGTCTTCCCCAGGCCGTAAATACACTGGGAACTATTTCCTGCTCGTGGACACCTACTGGGCGTGGCCCGGACTTCTACACGCTCTGAACAACCCGCTCTCCTGAACACTGGGAAGGTGCCCTGTAAGCTCTGGGAGGTGACAGTCAAGAGGGTGAGTACACAGGCGTTCGTAAAGTTACAGCTCAGCTGTCCTAATTGTTGCTTGGCTTGACAGCCTCTGTCACAAACATAGTACTAGTTTCCTTAGGGCAGGAATAGGTGGTGCATGTGTTATACTTGAAGCAAGAAAAGAAAACTCTTATAGTCTATTTTTTGTTCACTTTAATAGTAGTACCTTACCTCACTGACTGCCTCTCCGAATTAGCAATTATTTTATTCACTGTGTACACAACAAAAAGCCACACTCTAGAGGGCCTGGATGCAGGAGGTTTGTGTGACTGAGGTGGCCGCACCAGAGATGACAAGAGGCGTTCTTCCTGCAGGGCCACTTCTGCAAGGTCAGAGTCCACCCTGGTCACCCCTCAGGGACCTCACCTTAGGCCACTTCCTTCATCACTTTCTTCCTTGGGGTTTACTTAGCAAGCCGGCAGGGGAGCCCTACACACCCCACTCCACCGGCATGCGAGCAGGGCCTAAGGCACTCATCATTTTCTAACTAAGGGCAGATGATCTAAGAGGGTCCGGCTCAAGGCAGACGAGAGGAAACTAAAACCAACTCAACAGTCCTTCTTCAGAAGGACACTGAAATTGTGGCTTAGAAAACGATGTTTCTCAAAGTCCAGTAAATAACACTATTTACATCTAAAACCAGCAGTTGATCATTCTTGGTAACAAAAGTCTGTTTTGAATTAAAAAGACTACACTAGGCCAGTTGGATACTCTATATATTCAATAACACAATTCATTAAATCCTGCCAGTTAGAATTATCCTACTCTCAGACAAAATATGTCTAAATTGAACTCTGGACTTTTCAGGGGGAAGGAATGAAGAAGGGGAGAAGGAATGTGAAAAGGCCGAAAGTATTTTCACAATCACCAAGCAAAGCAAACTGCTGCTCCCGGGCCTTGCTGTCTGTCTGTCTTTTGCCTGTGTTTTCACTTCGGTCAGGCTGTAAGTTTTAGATGTTCTGTTTCTGTAGAAAATAGCTGCAAAGCTCAGAAGAAACCGGGATGGATTTGTTCTACTCAAGTAGTTTAGAAGTTGGAGTTTCGGTTTTTCGAAGCCGTAAGACCTTCCTTTCCCAGCTGGGGACTTCGTCCTCACCCTGAGTTTTGTTAATGAAATATAGCAGATGCAGACTGATTGAATCTTAGGCTTTTCTCTTTCCTTTCCGCATCAACCTTTCCAGAAAGCATTTTTATTTTCATATCAGTAATCATCCACACAGACACACGCACACACACAATCATTCACTTCCATCTACTACGTGCCGGTGATCGATTTCCAAAGGTCACAGTTGGATCCTCACTGTCCCCAAGTGCAGACGGGCACTGTATGGCACTGAGTCCAGAATTGGCAACCCCAGGGCCTTGCTTCTTGTGCAACCTAACCAGCAGGCTTTCTTTTTATCCCGAGAACACTTTAGTTCTCAAGCAGGAGTCTTAAAATAGAGGCCTCAGTTAAAATAATTACAGGCCAGAGATTTGGGGATGACCCTGAAGCCAGCTGTCTCCAAGGCACTGTGCCTGGGATGTGGGAAGGAGGAGGGTGAGGGCCAGTGAAGGGTCACACACTTCGCCAGGTCACCGTGGTCCCCAGAACACTTTCCTTCTGGAGGCTCCCCGTAGCCTCGTACATTCTCCCAGGACGCTAATACTGTATTCACATTTTTACTGACTTTTATATCAAAAGCAAGGAAACCTGGGAAATGTTTACATCAAATGAGTGGAATTAGGAATCTGAGAAAGACTATGAATAAAGAAATGCAGTCTTCCTCTGGGTGTAAAAAATTTCACACAAGTCACTAGTCATGTTGGTTGTTGCTTTTTTCCCTCCGTGAAAAAACTGTACTTTCTAGGACGCCCAGATCTGCAGGCTCTCTACTCTGTTACTGCAGTTGTTTTTTTTTTTTTTTTTTTTTTTTAATGGCAGCAAAGTTTTATTAAAGATAGGAAAAGAAACAGGGTCTGCAGAGTGAGTTTGGGCCGGGTAGAGGAAAAAGTCCACTCTGCAGTGTGAGGGCGGGCCGGCACGCAAGAGCGAACACATGGCCCACTCTGCAGTCTTCACAGCTCCGCTAAGAGGGCTGCGCCTGAGCCTTCGAATGTGACGTCGCCTGGCAGAGACTGCTCTGGGCTGC
>PVJO010016852.1:13981-40887 GCA_004026905.1 Hystrix cristata
CGATTCTGGCCGACTTTCAAGTATCGGGAAGTACTGTTTTAATGATCCCATTCTTGCTCTTCCTTCTGAACCTACCCCGTCCCTTCTTGTCCTCTCTGATTAGCCATCAAGTGCAGCAGCCTCAGTGCAAGCCAATCTGTACCGTGGAGAATTCTTGACGAGGAGAAGGCCTAGAGGTGTGGGAAGTGCGAACTTGTTTCGGATCTCTTCCTTGCTGGTCTGGGCTGGTCTTGGTGATGTTCAGCTATACGGCTGCGGTCATGGGGTTCTTCTGCCGGGGATCCTGGGTTCGGTGGGGGTGGCGGTCAGGGCTGCCCCCTCGGGGCCCTGCTCTGCCCATTTCCTGAAAGGCTGGCACTCTTTGGTGCTGGGGAGGAGAAGGGGGAACGTCTTGTCGGAAGGGTCCTTTGTGCTGGGGGACCGGTGGGGGTGGGTAGTACTGAGGATACCGGAGGTCTGCTGCCCTCAGATCAGGGGGGCGGACATAGCCGCCTTTGGGAGGGTACATAGGATGAGCCCCCGGGTAATACGGAAGCTCCCTTTCCTGGTAGAGCCCTCGAGGCACTGCTGCCAGGTAGTCCACCGGATCTGCTGGTCCTCCCCTGGAAAGAGAAGGAGAGATACGTGTCAGCCGTCACTGTATCACTGGCTGCCCCGCTGCAGACCAAGTTCCTCAGCCTCCCATGCACTTGTCTGTGGTCCTAGACCAGGCCTGGCCAATGTGATGTAAGAGGAAGTCATGTGTGTCCTGATACACAAGAGGGAACCTTCTTCCTTCTCTCTTTCTTTCTGGCCACTGGAGCAGCCATACTAGACCTAAAGGTGGAAACCATGGGCTGAAGAAGAAAGAGGGTGGGCACTGGGGCCTCGGCTCCCGGAGGCCAGCGTGTCAGCGAAGACTGCTGGCACCCAGATTGGTACGTGCGAGAGAAACATGTTTCTGGTTTATACCCTTTTGTGCTGGCCTGTGTTATAGTAGCTAACTGTTTTCCCCAACAAGGCAATGAGGTCGGTTCTCTAAGCCTGGGCCCGTTGGACCCACAGCCCTTCTTAGTCTCTCTGAAGCCCATCCTAGATATGGTTTCAGAAATGTAGAGCTGACTTGGAGTCGCAATGTACCTGTGCATCATACTTTCCTCTGGGACCTGGGAGCAGCTCACTGAGTCGGTTATAACCTAATTCTGGTTGGCTGTTGTCAAACTGCTGTGTGGATTTGTGTGTCCTTCCCTCCATGGTCCCTAGAAAAGTCCTTACCTAGGCTGGCAATTACACATCCAGAAGCACGATGGAATGATTTCCACCACAAAGTCAAGAAGTATCACCAGGCCAGAGTGGGAAAAGTCAAAACAGCTGCGAGCTGCCCTGTGTACTGGGCAGGCACACAGAAAGGCCCAGGGCAAGAGTAAACACTAACAGGAAGTGACCCTGTCTAGATCTTTCTACTGAAGACAGACAACAGGAATCGTCTGATCTGCTTGCTATAACAGAAGCAATGCGTCTCTGGACAGCGTGCAGATGATGCGTCTCATCTAGCCCGGGGTGAAACACACCACTTCTCTTCGCAGCTCTTAAAACCCCATAAACCTTCTGTGCACATATTTGCCATCAAGTCCCAAGGGACCCTTCCACTTGGTCCCTTACTCCTTTTTTTTTTTAAAAGAAAAACAGCAACAATGATAATTAATGAAAAGCTCTCTAATGTCAGAGTAAAAACTACTAGGACACTTGAAAGAAATGACAGGGTTGTAAGAATACAGTGTCTGTGGTTAATCGGGCCGTCAGTGAGGGTCAGAATCACCCGTGATCTGCAGCGCTGGGTGCTAAAACAGCTCTGTGCATTCTCCAAATCAATGACGACTTGACGAGCTTCAGCTCGGGAGCCTGTGACAGGCGGCCTGTGAACCGATCCGTTAGGATGAACAATAGAATTCTCCCTCCACTCTTTTTTTGTGTCTTAATTTGGCTATGTATAATAATGAAAGATAGATCCTCAAGCTCGGGGTAATTTAGTTAGTGAGAGTTTTCAGATAAAAAAATTAAATTGTTTGCGTACGAGTTATTACAGCATCAGCTGCTATTATTCAGCGTGGTTTGCTTTGCTCTCTTTTAAATTGCCCATGACAAATAGAGCACAAATATATCATCTGTCACTCCGGCCCTGGGAAATAAAGGATACAGTTTTCACCTTCCCTTTGTGAATTTCACTTTGGATTTAGAAAACTTTCAGCACTTGTTGTAGCTTTCATGGTAAGAATTTTTAAAGCCCCTGCCCAGTCCCCCCAATGCCACTAGACTCATTTCTATTTCCTTTTGGCTCTTGTTGGAGATTTCACAAACACTTTTTAAAAAAATCCTTAACCTGTGCTTCCTCTTAAAATCTACTGAAAATATTTCTCTGCACGGAATGAAGCATGTGGTTTTTCTGTGCTCATTTTAAGCCCTTAGGATAAATCACTGACATTTGCAACATACAAACATTATCTGCCTTAAAATGAACATACAAGCAACCCTCCCTCCGGACTCTCTTAGCGTGAATGTTTCCTGTTTAAAAGCGGAAGAGAAAGGAGGAATTCCAGGCCTTAGACTTTTAGGGTCCCGTTCTCTCTGGAGAGTTCTCTCTTTTAAAACAGAACATTATAAAAGGCAGGCCATGCCTTCTTTCTTTTTAATTTTTGGAGACACAGTCCAGATCAAGTGGTGACAGGCAGGGCAGAAGCCACCCTGAGCGACCCTGTGACAACACGTGGGGGACGGTGGCTGTCTTGTCTCGCACACCTCGTCTTCCCACAGATCACTGTAAGGAGAAGGGAAGGAGGTTTCTCATGGGCAGATAGGGCAACCTCAGTAGAGTTTTGTGGTCCCACATGGCTTCTTCTGAGGGAAGGTTTTAGGTCTGGGAATTTGCTTAAGTGGCAGAAACCCAGTGAAATCGCAGCTCTTTGTCAAGAAATGAGACCATCGAAGCTGTCTATTTCTGTAGCATTCATTGGAACAGTTATAACTTTTAAATTTTTTAGAGAGAAGAATAACGAGTTGGCCTACAACACTACTGTTTAAGGTTCAAAGAGTGCTAATAAGAATTATTTTTTTCTTTTGGGGGTGGTTAAGTGCTGTTGTTTATAGTAACTTTTTTTTTTTTTTTTGCTCAAAACAGTATTTCCTACAGAATTTTTCCATAACAACTTCTAAATTCTTGTAGATGTTATCATAGGCATGTATGGTGTATGTGCCTGTGTACACAGTTACACATGCACATTTAAAAGAATGATTTTTAAAAAGAAAAAAAGAAACCCTCTTTATTAATGACAGACCTTGATGTGGAGGGAAGAAGGGGGAGCTAAAATTTTTGCTTTGTTCATCTTGAATTTCTCTTTCTATAGTCTCTTTATTTGTGTGCTATTTAGTGTTTGTAAGAAAGCACAAATCTGACCTATTCCGGGGCTACACAGCACTTACCACAGTGACCGAGGCCACCTGCTTCAAACCAACCCTAAGAAATCCCAGGGCAGCTTTCTCTGGAGATTATGATTAAAACAACGACCCAAACAGCAAGTGTATCACTGCTTTGAGACTTCTCGTTTTCCGTGTGACCTCATGAGTCTTATTTTTATGTTATATTTTTCTTGAAAAAAAATCTTCCCATTTAAAACCTCACACAGAAACCATATTTATTTGAGGGGAGATAAATAAGTGTATATATTTTTTTCTTTGTAACTCTTTAAAGCAATTGTCTTGAAAATGCCTTTTAAAATTTTTGCTTTATTTTATTTCTGAAGAAGCTCATTTCTGGAAGTCAGAATTCAGAGTTTGCTTGGAAAATTCCTAGGAAATGTCCCAGGCATGTAATTTTTCACCCTGCAGATGTGCACAGTAGTGCAAGTGAACCATTAAGCCCGAACGTGACAAAGTTGTAGGTTATTCACACATAAAGAAACAGGAAAGATTACTTTCTTCACATGAGCTTCTCCTCTTCCTGCCAATTTAGATGTCAGCGTTTTCCGTGGGGCACAAAGGGAGCTGGAGATCAGAGGCTAACTGGCTGGACAGCCAGCTCTGGGGGCTGGCATCTTTGTTTTGCGGAAGGACAGAAGACATGCTCCCACGGTGGCTGAGACAATCCTGTCTGTGGAAAGGGCTCAGTACTGGAAGGACACAATCATTGGCACACCTCTCACCAGGGGCTAAGTGGCTGCACTCCCTGGAGCAGAGGAAGGGCGTACACTGCTGAATTCTTCCATCTCTTCACCACCTTCTTCAACATCATTTGCAAAGACAATCTTTGGTCTGCACTCGTCAGTTGGTCATTCCTACCTCCACTGTCCTTCACCCAGCCTTGTGCTATTTTACACACTTGCATGGCACATGGGCGTGAGAAGGAAGGTACTGAGTCTCATGTATCCAGAAACCTCTCTTGGGCTCAATGCAGGGCTTTGCACACAGTAGATGTTCTGTAAATACAGGCTGAATTTGTTCAAGGAAAAACCCCAAAACACACACAGCAACCACAGAGGCTGAAATGTCGGTGGGGCTGTAGGTGGGGGGAGGAATAAAAGGAGCAAATGGACTTGTTGGGAGCTGGAGAATGACTGTGGTTGAAGTAGGACAGATTTCTAACTTTTGTGGAAGGAAGGAGGTGTGGGGAAATGGTGGCTGAATAAATACTTGAGTCCAACACTGAAAGATTATAAACTTTATGGGGTAGAGGTTCCTTGTCTCACTTATCAAAAATAAGATTATATTGTTTAATCTTTGTTGCTTTGCAGCATACTTGAAACACAGTAGGTGCTCAATACATTTTTCATTGGAACTTAATTGCCTTGATTTATTGGGGAGGTCAGAATGACTGATGTTTAGAGAATTGAGAGTTATCTCAACTCAAAATTAATGATAAGCTGGGTTTACTAAGTGCAGACTAAGTATATTTATTCACTAATTAGTTAAGGAATATTATTCGATATTCTCGCAAAGGGATTTTCTTCCCTTCTGTCATAAACATGATAATCTAGCAGCATCTGAGGTATGTGCTTCAAAACAGAGTACTGTATAGAGTTTTTTTTTTTTTTTTTTTGTGGTGCCGGGGATCGAACTCAGGCCCTTGTGCTTGCAAGGCAAGCACTCTAATAACTGAGCTAAATCCCCAGCCCCACTGTATAGAGTTTTACATAAAGGACCTTAAGGGAACACTGTCAAACTCAAGTGTGGTTGCTGCCATTGTTCAAAGTACCGAGCTTGAGGGCCGATGATAGGAAACTAGAGGTGGAGGTGATGTCCAGTTCCCCTCAGCTCCAGAGCAACCCACTCTTTCTCCACGAGAATACAAGTGATGGATGGCTTTCATATAAGCCCCCTGTGCCCAAGAGAGGCAGAACCTAGGATTATGCAAACTTTTCTATCATCTGCTGTGACTCAATGCCCTTTCCTCCCAACTCAGGAAAGAACAGGGAATTCACGAGAGGGGGGGGAATCTTGTGTCTGCCATAATTTATTAAAAGAAATATTTATAATCTTTAGTTCTTCAAATATCACTGACAAATCTTTGCAATACAGAGCTTATCATGATTCACCTACCTGTCTCAAGGTTGAGTTTAAGAACCATGGCTGTATCTCACCTAATGATCATTTCTTTTTAGAAGAAAGAAGGATAAATGAATCTAAAAAGTTGATGGAGGCTATTATGATTTATATCTAGATATCCCCTCAAAGGCTCACACACTCATAGGTGGGGCTTTGGGAGGTGACTGGATCATGGGTGTGTGATACTCATCCCTGGATTAGTTCACTGGTGGTTTTATACCTGGGTGTGATGCTGGGAAATGAAACCTGGTGGGAAGAGGTGGGTCACTGTGTGCATGGCCTGGAGGGATACATATCCCTCCTCCCTTCATTCCTCGCTTCTTCCTATCTGCCATGCCACAGACTGTTTCTCCTCCTTCATGCCCCTCTGCCATGTCTCCGTGCTCTGTCCGTAGTCCAGCCGACTATGGACTGAAACCTCTACAAACTCAGCTAAAATAATTATTTCCTCCTTTAACTTGTGGATGTTGGGTATTTTGTCCCAGCAATGAGCAAGTGACTAAGACAAGGGGAGAAGATAACTAAAACACACAAAGTGAAGATGGTTTGTTTTGAGAAGGTAAAATTTTGAGAAGTTTAGCAGGTAAAGAAATAGCGCTTGCAGTAGAACACCTGAAACCAACAAAGAAATTATGGTCAAAGGTGAGCACGTATAGCTTAGGCATTAAGCTTTAGACTTTCCAGTTATGGAAAAGTTTCCAAAGGGCAAAATCTTTTACCTCTTATTTTCTGTGAAACACTGTGTGTACTGTTAGCAGTCAAAACAAAGACAAATTTTTAATTCCAAGGGTGTCTTTACGGGTTCCTTTTTGGGTAATAAACGAGCGTGACCAAATTTGGGGTTAGGATGGGAGGGCGTAAGGAGATGTAAGAACCCTGGTGCCAAAAGAAGTGCTTATGTCCATTGGCGGAGAGTACACAGCTGGCAAAACCGTACTTCAAGCATGCCACACAAAGGAGTTAGTGGCTGAGCTATGGGGACAGAGATGCTTTGAGTCCGTGTTTGGAATTCCTTCAGGGTCAAATTTCCAGTCAGCAGGCCTTTGTCGTCGGGCCAGGCACGAATGCGGTCAGCCAGGATTAGCAGAACCCTCTGCAGCGTATATTACGTAGCTTTGATTTTGGCAGATTTTACAGAGTCATAAAATATAATGAGCATTTGATGGCTTATGTTATAGAAATGATTATGGAAAAAAATTCCCACTTTCGTCACTCACATTTCCCATTTCATTATGAGGAGAGGGCCCCGGTCTTCTCCAAGAACTGGAAGGAGAGGCGACGCGGTCGCAGGGGCTTTGTGCCTTTACTGACACCAAGGAAATGTTTGCAAAGAAAAGGAAGCAGAAATAAAAATGATGGTGGGTTCAGAAGATACTTTTAAAACCAGTATCATTTTGACCCCCCATTTGATTCTTCCTTTGTCATTTTCGACGATGGCCACAAACACAAGAACCAAGCTACCAACCAAGTGCACATACAGCGAGTTTCACATTCTCCAGAACAGGTTGGCAGACATTGTCTGGAAAATGGTTCCGTCTGATGGTGGAAGTACTCCCGAAAAATGGGCCTGCCGAAATCATTTCCTTCCCTAGGGGTGAGCGGCTTCTAAAGGAGGTGTAGAGGACAGTGAGAAAGGACACAAATGGAGCATATGTAGAGAAGGAAATCTTGTGGAAGTCAAAAGGTGTCCTGAGTGGGTGCGAAAGAGTCATGAAATCCATTTCTGGGACAGTGCCCGGTGGTCTTTTTCAGCACAGAAGAAATTTTATTTAAAGTAAATAGCAACTAATGACAGAAATCGCCCTAACTTGACAGGTCACTTAAATCACCTCTCTCTTTCTATTGCAACAGTGGTTGTGGAATTTCAGTATTTAAACACGGTGAGTTTCCCTTGATTGTCATGCAAAAGAAGATCAGTTCCAAGGGCAAACCGGGGGGCGGGGCGGTGGTGGGGACACAACAGGTGGGACAGCGCAGAGTCCTGAAGGCTCCTTAGGAGAGCACCACACAGGTGCTTAAGGCTGCTGACTCAAAACAGGAATTGTACAGGTGAACTACGTGGTGTGTGAATGCCTCTTCCCTGATTTATTTTGCATTTCACACACACACACACACACACACACACACACACATTTTTAGAGAAGTACCTCACTGACACATCTTTTCCTTTTGTCCCTCCCACTAATTTCTAAATTAATATAAATAAATCATGTGTCATTGCTTTCTCCCATTGAAAGCCTGATGGTTTTGACGTAAATTGCCTACAATCGCTAGGTCATCAGAATCCCTTCTCACCAAGGTCAGGGAGAGTGCAAAGTGTTTCTGCCTTTGTGCGTGTGGTGAGGGAGGAAGGGTTTCCATGTCATACTTTCATCAGGACACAGGTACATCCTGGTACTGCCGAAATGTTACCCTAAAATTCAGATGGACAGAGTCCCACTGTACTTGATGGGCTCAGTGACAAGCTTTTCAAATGCCGGATTAGAACTGCAAAGATTGAAGCCAAGCTGAGCATGGTACCTTTTTTCCAATCTCCTCCAGCATGCTAAGTTCCATCCTAGGCATCTGCTCCATGTTACTTACTCCTCATATGAGGTGTGATAAAAAAATAGCTTATTTAAATAAAAAAAATTATTACAGTGAAAGACACATTGCCATGAATCCCCCTCAAAACACTTCCCTTCCAACATACTTATCCTGTCATTCTGGCCACCTTCTAAAGCAGTTCTGGAAGACTTTCCTGAAATATCTTAAGTTGCTCTGTTATGGCTACCTCACTGTCCTGGATTGACTTAAAATGTTTACTTTTTTTGTGGTCATCTTGGCTTTGGGAAGAGCCTAAGTCAGGAGGTGCCAGTTCTGGTGAATAAGGTGGGTGAGGACACATGGTAATGTTGCACAAGTCTGTCTTTCCATTGGATGGCACTAGGCAGTAGCATTCATCGTATCTGAAATTTCTGATCATACCTCGTATAGACACTCTTCCAAAGCTGCTTCGGAAAGTGTCAAGAAGGATGCGATGTGTGTTTGAAGCAAGGAAAATTATTTTGAGAATAATGACAATGTGTCTTTTACTATAATAAATTTAAAAAATTAGACACTCTGCATTTTTTGGTCACCCCTTGTAGCAATGCTACAAGGTAGATACTATTATTATATCTTATTTGCAGATGAGGAAACTGAGGAGCAGACCGGTTAACCGATTTAAGGCAAAGCTGCACAGGAAATGCCTGGGGCTAGGCTCACGCCCAGGCAGCTGGACCCAGCAGTCTTTGCCTGACTACTAAGCGAGTCCATGCAGCCTCTGACTGCGCACAATGTTTTTGCGCACGATGGTGTGGGCGTTGCTCACAGTGCTCGCCAGGTGAAAGACTCTGGTTTCTATCTGGAAACATACATTTTTTAAAAAAACGAATTGAAAAACAGAAAAAAGAATTGAATGGGTGAAAAAGCAAAGACATTTTGGTTTTTTCTTTTTTAAAATGGCTTTTAGAAGCTGAAGAAGCTGAAACAGCTGGTACGGCTGCGAAAGTACCCATGAGTGCAAACGGTCCTGGGTGGGAGGTCTCATTCAGAGACCTTAGCTGCCTTCCCCTGAGGAAATAGTTTCCTGGTGTCTTTCAGGAAAATCAAAATATTTGTGTGGTTCCATTTGCAAGGTCCTGTGTTCAAGGTCCATTCCAGACATTCCTTGTTTAGTGAACAAGTTAAGTTCTCACAACTAGGTTGTTAAAAAATTGGTCACTAAATGCGGTATCGTATATCATATGTACATTACAAAATTCAGAACAAAGAAATGGTCAAAGGAAAGTCCGGCTCGATGACTTGATTTTATTTTCATAACTCTCACATGCAGCACTGTCATGTAGAACATAAACTACGGTCCTTACATTACAGTACAATCAGCAAAATCACAGCACCGTACTGCAGAAGCCACCAGAAGGCCCACGGCTGATCACATTCCTGCATCGGACGTAAGTCTGAACGCGGGCGCCAAGTCCCAACAGTCATTAAACAAACAATATCTGCACCTCCAGCATCAGTGTCATTAAGAATAAGTGGAGTATTTGTAAAACAAAAGAAAGCAGATTCCAGGGCTCCAAACCCAGAGATGGGCAGGTCCGTTTTCCCCAAGGGCTGAGGGGATTCTGATACGGATAAAGCAGGTGTCATACTTCAAAGACTCCCGCTGCAGTGAAGGCGTCCAGGAGACATTTAATGGCCTCCACGCTCCCTTCGGGGCTGACAGGATGCACGTGGTCGGCCAGTCAGAAATTCACTCCTCTCTTGTCCTTACTCAGCTAGACACCGGCTTCTAGCAGGTGCTCTTTTGACTATTTGTAGCTGTCTATCCTCGCTGCTGTGGTCTCGTTTTAGGTTTAGCTCTCTTTTCCGCTGGATCATCCCACCAGCAACAGTATATTAGGGTTGTGAGTTGTGGCAAAGTTGTGGGTCCAGCTTGGCAGGAGAACAACTCAGCAGTGCACAACTGTAGGGCAAGCACATGAATCTGGAGGAGAGTTGAATTTTATAACTAGTCGGCTGCCCCCAGCTCTGAACCAATTTTGAGCACATCACACTCTCAGATGAAAACACAGTATAACTTCTAAAGACTGGTGAGTTCAGTCTTCTTTTGGTGACTATTGGAACATAAACAGGTTTTGGATACAAAGCTCTCAGATTTAAATCCTGACAAACTAGTTGGTAAGAGGTTTTCATGTTGCTCAATGTGCAATTTACCAAAGCCCCATCTACTAATCTCCCCATCCCCCCACCAAATTTATAACACTAAGGTTTATATAACATACTCCACAAGCCTCTGCATTCACCTTCTGTCTGAAGAAGTGAGCAAGTTAGCAGTGTAACCGGAATACACTAATTGAAAGAGAAATAGATCAGGGACCAGTGTCACCCAGGAGAAGACTGGAGTTTGAAATCTATTCTGCTACAGATTTATTTGGGTGAAATCAGAGATTATTATTCTAACAATCTTCTGATGTCCACCGCCGAGGTGGTGGGCCTATTCCCTAATATCCACTGGTCATAAAAGGAAGGGCTCTGGTCTCTGTTAATTTTAATGTGAACTCTAAGCAACTCACAATAAGTTTCACCAAAGCGTAGCAGGTCAGGCTCAGCCCGCATCTCCCATCCGTGCACAGCGGTTGCCAAGGCCCTGGGCTGTGTCCCCACTTAGCCTTCCCATCTAGAATCCAGCTCACCCAGCAGAGCGCTCTGGAGCTAGCCGCAGCATGAGAGATTTTATATAAAATCGCATTCTATTCAGCTTTCAGTTTTGCAGATGAAATGGATTTATAACACAAGGGTTACTGAACTGTACTGTCGGGATGATTTTCAACAAATAATAAAAGTTATTAAGAGATTTGTAGGTACTGATGACTTGTACTCAGCTCCCCCATACTGCTTTGGTCTCTCCATCCTCTGGCTGATCATTACAAGGCTGGGGAAAAACTGGTTATTAATCTCATTATCAACCCTTTACTTTCAAATCTTCTTTTATCGAAATCACAGCACTCTTTGTCATTTCTCCTTCTGCCGTAATATAGCTCATCAACCTGGCTTCTTTAGCTTCCATACTTGTCTTTGATGCTGGTAAAATTGGGCAGCCAGCAAATCAAGGCGTATAATAGCCCAAGCTGATTGATAGCTTATGAAATTACCCTGCTCTCATCATTTCTTCGTTTTTGTCGCAAATGTTCTTGTACAGTTACTTACTGTCCTGAGATGTTCCGTGCCCCCTCCCACACCCTCTTCCAAATCCTTTGGCAAACTAATGTGCGGGGCCAGAGCCATCCGGAGTACTTTTGAAAAATAGAGAGCAAGACCAGCTTATTGTGAGCGAGCTCCTTCAGATGTTATTTCATCCTACATTTATTCTCTAACTCCCTGATTATTGATTTATTCCTTGAGCAATTCAAAGAAAACTGAAAATCCCCCTCTCTTCTATTTCTTTGAGTGCTGCTTTTGCTCTCAGGCACATCTGGCGGGTACAGGGGCCAACACAAGATGATCCTTCCCCTCTTTATCCCATGATTCTATTAGTACAGAGGCAACCTCAATTTTTAAAATCAGTCATGAAGCTGAGGCTTTAATAATTTAAATAAAAGCTTATCATAGAAAAGCAAATATTTATAAGTATGAGTCATCTAATTTAAAGAAATTAATTAAAAGTAAATGCTGAAGTGATTTCAAACTAAAGAGCCATTACCGAATAAAATGTTATTTACCATTTGCCCCTCGGCCTCTCGCTTTGGGATTCAGGGAGATGGGATTCTACGCTCTCCCCTTGCTTCTGTGCATCTCCAGCTTCCAGACCAGCCAGGCTGTGTGGGAGCCAGACGGTGCGGCAGCTGCTCTCGGAGTTTGAGGTGTGATGGACTGCAGCACACAAGCACTGGGGAGGTGGAATTGTGCAGGACCGTGGTCAGAGCATATAGCCCAGCTTTCTCTGAGCCTCGGTGACCCCAGGTGCAAAATGGGGCTATTAGGGCTGCCTTGCCACCTTTCACAGTGCTCTGATAGGGAGCTGAGCAAGGAGGAACAGACAGATGAAGAGACCCGTCATACTGAGGTCCTTCGTGCTTGTGGTATTTGAAGTCACAGTTGTTTCTTATAAAAGTAAAATCAGGTCTTCTATGTGGAGCCTAAAACGATTGTCCAAAGACCTAGAATGAGCAAATAATCACATTTGTAAGCGAATCCATACCCAGGGGCCGAGTGACACAGACCCGATGTGTCCCCGCCACATTAACATGTGTCACTGCAGGAAGTCTTGTAGCAGAGGTTGCAACCTGTAGGCCTGTTTTACACACACACGCACACACACACACACACACACACACACACAGATCACAGGGGGTTTAAAACTTTTTCAGCTAGTTGCTGACGTTTGAAAGTCAAGGACTTTCATATACAAATTCAGTTTTCTTGTTTTTCTTTAAGCTTGGATTTGCCTTCCTACAAGGCCACAACCAGGTGAAGCAGCTCGCTAGGGTGGGGATTTCTCTTCCTTAGAATACTGTTTCTTGCAGTTTTTCCCACCTGCCTCCATGCAGTTCAGGTTCACACTCCCTTTCCCATGTGAACATAAATACCCCCTTCTGGGTTTCTGCACCGTGGAGACCAGGTTGCATCTCCACTTACAGGTAGGCACTTTCCAAATGGCCCACTTTAAAGAGTGAGAGTCCTGGAAATAGACTCAGTTTTCTATCATCTTACTCAGTTCATCTTTAAATCTTTAAAAATAAGTTCTCCATTCAGTGTTAGGAATTCCAAAGACTGAGTCCCACCCTGGGGACTTTCGGACAGGCCATTTTCTTTCTTGGGCCTTATCTTCAACTCCCTGAAATGAAGGCATCAGAATAGGTGGTCTCCAGTGAGTTGTCGGGTTGTGGTCTCATGACCCTGCCAGGAGCTGCAGGTTCCAGGCCAAAACGACCTCAGCTCACGTTGCTCCCCTTCAGCCTGACCCCTGCGAGGGTGACCCTGACCAGACCTCTTCACTTATCTGTGTCTTGGTTTGTCCATCTGTAAAATAATATGCGCTTTCTTTTCTTTTCACAAGAGCGAATGCAATGATACGGGTAAAAGCATATTGGAGTGAAAGTTGGGACAATATGCATCCAAGATCTTATATTACTCTTGTGAGATTACGAAGGGAAAACTTGCCTTGCCTAATGGGATTACTGGATCAGAATCCACAGACCCCACTACAGGTGGGTATTGTGCAGGTCATTTCCATGGCAACAAGGCAATACTGTAGAATTTCTACCCTTACTCTCAGCAGGGTAATACCAGACCTCAGATAAAGGGCAAACGTGTGCCACTTCAGAAATAGTGCACTCTGATTTACCTCTTTGTTCCATGATTTTATGAGCAATGTATGTAGTTAACTATTATCAGGTTGTTAAACAATTTGATGAGGTGTGAACTAGGCCTTTAATTGTTTTATTTACAATGTACATCTCATTGGGGAATTCGCTACTTAGTTGCTTAAGAGTGGTTTAGTGAACTACACAATTTGGTAAAACCAGAGGTTGAAAAATACTCATCATAATTTTAACAGTCTTAAAGTCACTTGTAAATATGGACACATATTGAGGTTAAAAAGGTATCAGCAACAACCAAAACACGAATTTCTAATCACATTTATCATCACCATTTGAAAATAATAAAAAAAAAAACCAGGGAAAAATAACTAAATTTAAATCTACTTGTTCTGCCCTAGTACCTTTTCTGGTAGAAAGAAATGGCTTCAAGGGAACATTTCATTTGTCAGGGACAGGTGATCAGAACTGCTTTTTGAAATGAAATGCTTTCTTAAAGAATAATCCTCTTGTCTCTTGTCTGTGGCTCTAAATCTGGCCAGATGAAACTTATAATAGGACCCCGACCCTGAGGGGTAGTGATAAACTTACCCCCCCCAGACCATCAAGCATCTAAAAAAAATCACAGCCCAGAGTCTGTCCCAGAGAATCACACTGCCTACCTGGGGAGACAGGAAAGAGACCGGAGGCAAAGCAAAGCACACAAGCTCAGTGCCGTGGAAGGGCCCCAGGCTGTCTGCTACAGGCAAGCATTCTATAGGGAGAGTTTGGATCTGTGGCCTCTGAGGGGTAACGACTTTGTAAACGAGGCAGCTGAGGAGTTCATACTGGGCTGGGGGTGGTGAGAGGCCAAGAGAGTTTTTGTCCAATGGCACCTCTCCCAGATATCACTTCGTCCTTGTCTTATTTCTGAATCTGATGCTCCCCCGTGAGATGATGGAACCATGTCAGTAATGTTAAAAATTGAAGCCACGATTGGATTGTCAGTAATACTGAATTTTAAGGCATGATTGGATTCGAGTTATATAATAAGAGTATATAACATCATAGAAACTCTTTAACAGTGCAGATGTTACATTGTTTAGGAAAGGTCCTGGCTCCAGGGCAGACTTGCATGGATTCACGTAATGAATCACTAATCATTACATTTAATTACCTGTTTTCTTGTATATCCCCAGTGAACTGTGGGTTTCACGATGGCGAAGACCACCCCGAGTTCACTGCCGACTCCCCAGGGCCTGGCACATAGTGACATTTAACATAATATCTATTACTGAATTTTATCTGGAGGTTCCTGCAGCAGAAAGAAAGGCCTCTTTCTCTAAACTGCACGCTCATTTGTGTTTCAGGCTGGTACCTTTCTCTCCCCACAAGTGGCACCCTGTTTATTGCCTGCTGATGATGCTCTCATGAGAGATGCCAGTTCGGCGGATTAGGCACCTCTGAGCCACTCTGTGGTGAACAAGAGCTCTGGGCTCGAAACACCTGGGTTCCAGCTCCACCTCCGCCACTGGCTTTTGCGTGTAGAAATTCTGTGCACCTTTTCTGCCTCTGAAACAGGGACCATACTGTCACATGGGGTTGTTGGGAAAAGATCAGATTAGAGAAGTATGGCAAAGTGCTGAGAGCTAACAAAACCCTATTCAATTATGAGGCCCTGCTACTGTTTTTAGCATGATGCTCCACGTTCCTCAGGCCGGAAGTTCTGGCTCATTAAAATGAAAGTCTCCCAGGGAATGTGTTCCTACTCTGGAGTCTTGGTGCCCAGGGGAGTGGCCTTCACTTGCTGCCAGGTCACCCACAGATCCATGGCCATTCTCTTCTGAGGATTCCCTCTCGGCTTGTGTTCCTCTCTGCCATCTGGGACCTCGGATTTTTAGCCAGCCTGGGTGGACGTCCCGTCCCTGAGGTCTCGAATGCTCTCTCTTCCCTCAGGGGCTGCTCTTGCTCCCTTCCTTCTCCGTCTGTGTATAGGTCTCAGCTGACCTCATACCGAGCGAGCTTTGAACAGAGACTCAGCTGTAAGCATCAAGGGATAATATGGCAGGGAGGTTAAGAGCAAACAGTTTGGCGATTCTACTTAATGAATGTTTGACTTTGGGTAAGTGGCTTATTCTCTGTAATAAAGTCTCAGTTTCTTCATTTACAAAGTAGACATAGTAATGGTGACCTGCTTCCGCTGTGTAGTTGGGAAGGTTAAACGAGAGCGTGTGTGAAGCCCTTAGCCAAACACGCAGGCATGGGAAGTGATGGATCACGGCTGGCTGCCACGACTGTGCTTACTCTTCTGCCTCTCCCAAGTTTTTATTTACTTATTCCCGATTCTGTAACTTCTTACGTGCTTTTCTCAGTCTTTCACTATCTCATATGTTCACAGCCCTTCTTCCCCTCCAAAAATCTGCTTCCTCCAGATGGAAATCAGGCAAGTTACCACCACTTTCCAAAAATTTATGGACTATGCTTACTTAAAAATCTTATACAAAATACACAAACATGTACATCCTAAACAGTTGCTCTTTTTTCTCTTGTCCTACTTATGTTTTAAATGCTATTTATGTGTGGGTTTATATTGCTGATGCCTGTTAGAGAACTGCTGGAAGACTTCAGTTTGATTGTTAACATTCTCAGAGAAGGGGAAACACAGTTGTGTGTGCGGCTACAGTGTGAGTTATGGATGATGCAGGACTCTAAACCCAAAGGAAGCTGGGCAGCAGCCAAAAGACTATCAGGCGTGGTCTCAGAGGAGACATAGTGTTCCTGGTCTCTCTGGTCTTTTCCCTTCATGTGGGATTATCTGGATGGATGAAACCCTGGGCTGTATTTATTGAGGAAAACATACTTGAAGTCTGTGGGTCAAACGACAATCGGAGCTGGAAGCAGAGGATGGTTTGGTGCATTGGTCTGACGGATAATTTTTTTGGAGGGGATTAATACTTGCCCTACTTTCTGGGAATACAGGACAAGCTCTTTGTGAATAAGCTTTCTGGGAATATGGGACAAGCTCTTTGTCAATAAGAACTCTCACTTTTCTCCTTTATCCTTGGTTCTATGGTTCCCTCCTTCCTTGAGACCAGAGTCGGGATGATGGCAAGTTGTTGTTTGCCTACCTGGCAATCTATCCTGCTTTATTTTGAGATAGGATTGTGTTCTTTGGGGAATTAATCCAAGCTCACTCTCAGTCCATGAAGTCTACATGTGGTGACTCCCCCCAAACTCTAGAGCTGGCATCTGACCCAGACCTGGTCCATCAGAATATCCCACCCCTTGGGGATGGTGACTATTTATAATTAAGCAGATACTCCAATGAAAGCTACCTGAAGCAATTCTGGGACTTTTGTTGGATACAGTAAAATGAGAGAATTCATCTTGTCGAGTAGCTGAGAAAGTAAGACAATGTGAGTGGCCATGTTGACATCATGGTGGAAGAACTAACCTGAGACTGAAGCCAAGAGAGAAAAGAACAGAGTCAAAAGATGAGGTGAAGGAAGCCAAATGCTGAAGTCCTTCTCCAAATTCCTGGTAGCTTAACTTAAAGATAAGCCTGTCCTCGGACTTTTTAAAAGTTGTATCTATCACTGAATTATTTTCTATATCAGATGTATTAAAATGTCTGAGTAACATAGAAGGAGACTGGTAATACTTACCAAAGGTTTGTACCTAGAGGATGGTACTTACGGTGTGACAGGGTGCACAGTCAATTTGACTGGCTGAAGAGCTGCCTCGGGGATTATTAAAGCACCTTTCTGGGTGTGTCGGGCTGGGTCACAGAGGCGTGACTTTGGGGACTATATCTGGTCCCTGGCTCCTTCCTCTGTAGCACTGTTCCACTCCTCTGCATCCGGCTGCCATGATGTGAACAGCTTTGCTTCACCACCCTTCTGCCCTGATGTTTCTGGCTTGGAGCCAGTTTACCATGGACTGAAACCCCTTAAACCATGAGACAAATAATCTCTCTTCCTTTAAGTTCTGGGTGTCATGTATTTTTTCCAGCAACAGGAAAACTGACTGATACATATGATATGAATACAAGCACAATGGGATAAACTACTTAGAAAGAGCAGATAATCTTTCACTTTGGAAACCTCCAAGGTAAAGAAAGGCTTTATTGTAACTCCTTTTGTCTCAGCATGGCCCAGCTTCCAATATCCCAGGGTTGGAGAAGGTAAAAAGCAAAAGGCCTACAATAAATCCTTTTTTTAGCTGTGATAAAGAGGGTCTTGAGTGGAGAAAGGACAGAGGCATAGGGTATAAGCAGTGGCCTGCTGGAGTTTGGTCTTCGACTGATTTGTTTAGGCTCAGATGTCTGTGCCTGTAACTAACTTTTATAACTATATATGCAATCATGTTATCTACTTCTTAGAAAGTGATTAGTCCTAAACTCTAGTTGAATAGTCCTAAACTCTAGTCC
Source organism: Hystrix cristata (assembly GCA_004026905.1). NCBI lineage: Eukaryota > Metazoa > Chordata > Mammalia > Rodentia > Hystricidae > Hystrix > Hystrix cristata. Next base: position 31,808 of record PVJO010016852.1, read on the forward strand.
TCCAGCACTTCTCCAGTAGCTGACAACCACGGGAGTATATGAATAATTTGCAATGGGTTTTATATAAATATAAAACATGTCAGGAAAACTCCTGCCCATTCAGACCCAATAAAAAGGAAGTTAGCAAAATGGCTTGTCCCCATCTCTTCAGCCTGTGTCTCATTCTTCCAGCCACAAAAATGTGCAGCCTTAATCAGTTCCTAGTCTCCGTCTGCCTCTCTGCTTCTGTTCACCATTGCAGATGGGCCTGGGTCTGGAGCTGCTGTGAGAACAGAGGTCTGCAGAGCCTGCTGTTGAGAGATCTTAATCTCATCCTGTGGCATACTGATTTTATAAGAAGAATAATAAGGCTCATGATGTTTATTTGCATCATAAACAGACTACGCCTAAGAACATAAAGAATTGTTTCTAAGTAAGGAGCAGCACAAAGCAGCTGACCTGCCTGAGCCTTCGCCTATGTGTTCCTGAAAGTGTACAAGTCAGGGCCTCCTAGAGATCTCTGAGTTGGGGTTTTCCAGGGAACGGTCAGGGCCACAGTACTAGGGGGATTTCCCAGGAGCCCCACCATGACATGACCTGGCAAGTACAGCCCCGGTAAATATGTACCACTCTTTAATTTCTTTCATTAAAAAATGCATTAAGGACTAACTTAAAATAGATGTGTCCATTTTCAGGGTTTAGGTCCATGAGGTTTTGCAAGTATATACCACTAAATCAGCACTAGCATCCGGGAGATGGGTGACTCTTAATTCCACCATGTTCACTAATCTCTTTTCTTAGCCAACCCTTGAAAGTGAGCATTCCCTAACTTGGCGTTCCGCACTTAGAAAAAAATAACCATTCCTCATCTGGAAAAACACCAATTATTTAAGTTTGATAAAAATTGCTGAATATATTTAAAAGAAATACGGGTCTGGATGGTTAACAAGAATGCGGAATTTGAGCATTGGAAAGAATTCTCTGGGATAGACATAAAGCATTGAAAATTAAAACTTAGAAAACATGCCATGTCATCTCAATCACAATTATTCTGTTGCCTTATACATTTCTGTTAGAGGAAGTTTTTTTTTTTAACTGTCAAAAATACAAAGCACCAAAAAAGAATTTGCTTTCAGTGACAGAATTTTTCATGGCTTAATTAGAAAGCCCACAAAACTTAATAGAAACAGAATGTCCACTTAAACTCAATATGATTGAAAATTGAGAACTGTCCCTTTTGACGCTTCACAGCAAAACATCTGGAATGTTGTTCCCGCAATTGCAAATTCTTTCCTCTGTTTTTGGCATTCTTTTTCTGCCTTAGGACTCAGTTGAGTGCCTACTATGTGTAGGTGATATGCTAGGCTGGGGAAGGCAGAGACAAGCTAAAGCCCTGTTCTCAGGGAACATCGCGTAGTTGCTTCCCATGTTGTAAACCGGTTCCCAGTCCCGCCTCACTTCTAGTACAGCTGCTGCTTCCTCTGCAAAGCAGGGTGATGGAAGAAAAATAGCTCAGTTACTATTTTCCACTTGATGAAGACTAGGCATTTTGTTTATTTTCCTACCATTTATCAAGGCTGGAGTTCATGGTTGAAGATTTTAAAATTCTAAATTAATGAAAAGCAAAGAAAACCCAACTAGAACATCCCAATACCTGAGCTCTTAGTGGAATCACAAGTCTGTCTCAGTGGCTCGACTTACATCAGGAAAAGGCGAATCCTCAGAGAGATCAGAGTTGACACCAGTACAATGAGACGCCCAAAACATCTAATAATTACCGCATTTCTTCCATGTCCAACGTTTGGAGAAGAGTGTGAACTGTTTCTGATAGCTGCATCTGTGCTACTCAACACATCCAGCAGTGTGTTTACTAAATAGAGATGCAGGTAATAGGATAGTCAAATACCAAACCTAAGCGTGATAAATTCTAGTGCTCCTTGTGGTCATTAGGAGTCTGAAGAATAGACTTGTTAAGTCCTTTTCATTTGAGTAGTCTCTTCATGAAAACACTAAGTAGTAAAAGCAGATCCACACCACAAATGAATTGTGGTTTATAAAGAAATGAAAATGATTCCTGAGAACACACATTTACTTCTTGGGCTGGCGGTTTCTGTGATGTTTCAAGATGCGATGTTCACTCAAATATCACACTGTCTCTTGGTGACTTGTGATTTCTGTGTTAGAGACAGGATGCCACAAAGTGCCTGACTGTCGATTCTGGTTGTGCATGTGGCTCCTAAGACAACAGTGGTGAGACTCGCTCCTTGAGACCCGGGATGGAAATGGATGTGTTGCTGCAGAAGCTCTTTCCTCTCAACTTCTTGAAAGACTCAAGGAATTCATGGGACGAGGTGTCACGAGAAATCTGAGTCCTTGCTTCTATGGGTGCATTATATTTATTGATTTGTGTATGTTGAACCATTCCTGCATCCCTGGGATGAATCCTACTTGGTCACAATGTACAATCTTCTTGGTGATTTGTTGCGTTCTGTTTGCCAGTATCTTACTGAGGATTTTTGTGTCTCTGTTCATTAAAGAGATTGGCCTGTAGTTCTCTTTTTTGATTGAGTCCTTCTGTGGTTTTGGTATCAGGGTAACAGTTGCTTCCAGGAATAACTTTAGGAGTACTGCTTCCTTTTCAATTTCATTAAGGAGTTTTAGGAGTACTGGAATTAGCTCTTCCCTAAAATTCTTGTAGAATTCAGCAGTGACTCCATCAGGATTTGGGCTTTTCTTAGCTTTTTCCATTCTAGGTATCTTTCTGACAGACTTAAAACTTTGTCATAGCATAGCGATACATGTATGCCTGTGTTTATAGCAGCATAATCTATAATAGCTAAATCTTGGAAACGGCCTATATGCCCATCAACAGGATAAAAATGTATTTATATATAATGGAGCATTACATTCTGCCATAGAAAGGATAGACTTGAGATTTTTTTAGGTAAATGGATGACTCTCGAGACCATAATCTTAAGTGAAATAAATCAAACACACAAGCTCAAATGTTGCACTGTGTCTCTCGTGTGAGAAACCCAAAGTGTAAATAAGGAGCAAAATGGAGGACAGATATCAGGAAGTAGAAAGAACACGTTCAAATGGAAAGGGGAACAAGGGAGAAGGAGGGGGAAGGAACTTAAAAAAAAGAACAGAAGGGAAAATATCTTTTGTAAACGGGGTGGGGAAGAAGGGCTGAAGGGAAGGACAGGGAACGGGCAAAAAAGAATGAAGATATGTTATATACAGGTACAAATTCCCTATGTTGAACGTGATCATTATCTATGGGAAATGTGTACTAATAAAATCAAATTTTTAAAGAGACATGGGCTAAGCCTTACAACTGTCACCACATACTTGGTGTCAAGGCTTACAGCTTGTGATAAAAATGTAATCACAGAGGACAGGGACACCTGGCCCAGACTGAAAATTTGCAATTGCCTTCGTACAACAAAACCTGTAACCCCACAGTAGTTCCTCCCAGGGCTGAACTGCTCCAATAACTGGGCATCAAAGACTAAGCGATGTGTCAAGTGGAGGAAAATTGTGACTTCAGATTTATGAAATTGTGAAATCCAAATCATTTTTATCCTTATGCCAAAGTCCTAAAGAAATTATATATGTATTTATATATGTCTCAAGGCTATGTATAAAGAAGGTTAATAACAGGAAACAGGACATTTTGCACTGGCACTTTAAAATAAAGGGAAAGAAGAGCTATATCGGATGAAATAGCCGAGATGAAGAAAAATCTCCAGGAATCTCTCACCCACAGAACCCTCCTTGGGTATTAGGTGACAAGAAAGAAAATCATAATAGAATAATAGCTTTTCACATAAAAGAATTATGGTAAGTTGACATTAGGATGAGCTGCAGTCCGGTCAAAATGAAAGAGGCTCTGAGCTCAGCCTGTCACGGACTCTCTAAAAGAGGACAATCAATATGTGTTTTCAGACTGTCTTCCTTCTATTCAGGCTGCAGTAACTTGAACTGAAAATTGGCTTTTTATGGAGATTTATGACAATAGCATTGCCATTCAAGAATAGGCAGCTATCACCATAAATAAAGAGCAGACATAAAGGGATGTGAAGATCCAAGACAGAGAGAGAATTTGTCAAGGTGGGTAAATCATGCACTTACTTATATTGCAAATAAATACACACTCCTAAAAGCAATCCCTCGTTAGGAGCAGATATGCTTTTCTGCCCTGGAAAAATCGAGTCATACTGCCACAGTTTGAATTTCTTAACTTTGTCCAAAGATTTCTTGGCCTTCCTGGAGCTCAAAAACCAAGGCCCTGGCCCACGGTTATGACACACGCAGGCTGCGCTGCTGAACGAAGGACTCTCAGGCCACTGAACACGTGGGGCTGAAACGAACATGACCGACACCAAAGCCGAGACTCACTTTCCACCAGAGACCACCAAGCTGCTGCAGTCTAGCTCAAAGCCCTTCCTGAAGCACGAGGGGGACAGGCAGCTGCCGCCTCATTCCCCACACTTGCCCTACACGCTGAAGAGGCAGGCCCCGTGTCTCTGCACATTTTCTGTGACACCGTAACCTGTGTAAGCGCAAGTGTTGCCACGTCCAGCCTTGTTGTCTCAGCTGTCCCGAGCGCTGGGGACATGAGTGACTCCCCGCCTGGAGACGCTGACCTCCACGCAGCTCCGGTACCCAGCCCGCCTCCCTTCTCCACGGGCTCCACTGCGATTCTTCCTGAGGCGCCTGCTTGGGCCTTCTCATCCCTGCTAAACGATTCATTTGGCTGGATTAACCCTTCCAAAGCAACTAGTTACCAACGGGTCCCTGGGGACTTTCCCACAGGCACCATCATTTTTAGCCCTTAGAGACAGAGGTCCCAGCAGGGTGGAATTGACTTTAAGGCTGCTCAGGTTGACAGTGTGGGTTTTGTTAGCCCAGTTTACTTACAAGCCCATGACAGCCTTTACTTTGTGAGACGGGACATACACAAACGTTCATCTCTCAGTCTCTACAACCCCAAAATACCTCCTCCATAAGCACTCGCGTGGGCACTTCACACAAAAAACTGAGTTACGCCAGGACCTATTTTCATGCCTCCACTACCCAGGCTCCTTTTTTTGGTTGGTACCATTTTCTGCCTATAATCAGCTGTGTGTACAATGAATGGTGACTGCCAAATGGCCATTTGTGGGTGCAATTAGACACCTGTGCCTTCAAACAAGTTGCAAGCACCTAATTGTGTCTGCATGTAGCCACTTGTGGGTGCAATTATCCAGAATCCAGGTGTGCGTGGTATTATGCACAATTTAAAAAAAGGTTCAGGTTGAACATGTACCCTTCAAATTTTCAGCAGGGTGGCTCAGCGGAAGCGCCCAGGCTTTGTATTGAGGGAACCTGTGTTTTAGGGTCTACAGTAGAGCTGCCCGGTAGAGAATGCAAGCCACACGTACAACCTAAAATATTCTAACAGTCACATTTAAAAGTGAAACAGTAAAAATGGAATAATTTTTTTTAACTTAATCTAGTTTATCCAGAATACAATTTTAACCTATAGTCAATGTAAAGATAATTGATATTTTATAATTTGGGGCATATTAAGTCTTGGCACCTGGTGTATATTTTACGTTTAAAGCACACTGCGATTAGGCCGAGGCACATGTAAATGTTCCACGGCTCTGTGTGGTTGTGGCTACCATATTGGATAGTGCAGGTATACAAAGAAGTATTTTTGATTGTGATTGACTGCTTGGATTTTTCCTGAATATTTACAACATTAGGTTTCAGACGTTGTATTAGAAAATGTCCTTCAGTGTCTTAGCTCTGTCATGGGTAACACGGATCTTCATTATAAGCATTTCCAGTAAAATGAAATAGAATGTCAGAAATCTGCCCCTATCTCTTTACATTATGTTTTATGAGGTGCACACTGGGGCTGGCTTTGTCTGTAGACAGAGTGGCACCTAGAGTTGGAGGAGGGGCGAGGTGGGGAGGTAGGACAGGAAGAGAATAAACAGACCCAAGATTTTTCAGGCCTGAGCTGTACCCTCTGCTGTGTATCACACGGTTGTTCCAATTCATCCAAATGAGTATGGTTTTAGATAGTTTTAACAGAAGGGACGATTCATTTTGGTTGCTTGTTGGATCACTGAGTTAAAATTTGGTAAAAAAAAAAAAAACTCAGAGGTCATCGTTCTTCAGCTGTAAAGTGAAGAAATAATAGAACCCACTTGACTGGGTTGTGGTGAGGATTGTCAGCGCACCTAAATCACTGAGAATAGGACTTAGAACATAATAAGCAATGAATGCAGGCTGCCGTCTTCCACCACTCACCATGCCCATCCTGGTGATGTGCACATGCAAGCCCTTCCAGAACAGTGTGCCTGCGTCCACCCTCATATGGAGCTTAAGACGAGGAAGAGGAGCAGCTTCCCCCTTGCACAAGGTTTCCAGTGTCTCCTGATTCCTCATGCATGCAGGCAAAGCCCGAGTTCCAGAGTTAAAAGTGAACATCTCTGGTGTTCCCATCTATTTCTAGCAGACTTTTAAACTCCCAACACAGACATTGCCACAAAACTGGTCACACGTAGGCTCCGAGCCACCAGAAATGCTCCACATTTCATTTCACAAAAAGCATCCACGGAGAGCATGCATTGTGCATTTTTCCCCTGTACGAATCAAGAACAACCAATTTCCCACATTTTTGTAACAATCAAGTTTTTTTTGGGGGGGTGCTGGGGATTGAACTCAGGGCCTTGTGCTTGTCAGGCAAGTATTCTACTACTTGAGCTAAATCCTCAACCCCTCAAGTTTTATTTTTAAGCAGTTAAGTATTGTTGAACTATTTACATACCCACATCTCCTCATCAGCCACGCCACCTCTCCCTTATACCCAGCCAACAGCCAGTTCAACAGCCCAGTGGCCCTGGCTCTGGTGCCCTTTCAGCAGCTTCACCAGGGACCTGATGCAACTTCCTCATCCCTTCTTTTTTCCTAGCCTGTGCCGGCCATCGAGAGCACTGAGCACATCCACTCTCCCTGGGACTGTCACTAATAAGCTTCCTGATTTTCTCCATCAGAGGCGACACCACTTCCTGGGATCCCTCCTTCCTCTGCCACCTCTCCCACTCCTCCCCAGGTACCTGAGGAAAACCTTGCGGAGTTTCTCTTGGTTCCATTTGCTCTTTGTTCCACAGCCAAAAGCATCTAGGAAAAGACAATAATCTAGACTAGTCTACAGCATTTTTAAAGAGAAAGAACGTCCCGAAAGAACCAGAGTCATCAGCGTGGACAGAGGCCGGACGCTTCCTTCCGAACTGCAAACATACCTTCCAGAGACTACTTCAGCCTCCTCCTGGTCAACCTGCTTTTTCTCAAGAACCATTATTAAAATAGATGAAATATGATTACTTACTCAATTTTATATTTTCTGCCTAATTATCAGCATTGTAATGATATTCTTCAAAGCAATGTTTCCTCATTCCATTTCCTTTCATTACTTTTCATTTTTGTGTCAGACTCTGTGTGTCAAGGCAAGAAGGCAGGCCTTATCTTGAGGGTACTAGCTGTAGGGCACACCACGCTGGAGCAGGTGGGTCAGCCCGTGTCTCACGGCACAGTATTTTAAAAAGGGGTAGCAGGGGCTAGCCTGGGTGCCTACTCACACACAGAGTAGCATTTCTCTGAGACGCGTACCTGGGGTTCGAGGGCACCAGTGTACACGCGGGCTGGGGAAGTAGCCTGCTTAAGGTTGGAGACTGAGCTCCTGAGGGATGGGTGTGAGCTGGGTAATCTGGGCCACGGCTCTAAGCGCATCTACAAAAGCTCCCTGGAAGAGCCAACCTTCCGGGGCTTGCCGAGTGGAGTTATGCCTCCTTCCACCATCTTTTTATTCTAGGAAGGTTAAAATCAACTTTGTAAATGGCTGAGATGTCTTCCGCTGAAAGTAATAATTAATGCGCAACCCTATTAAAATGCTCAAAGTGTGAGCATTTTCTCAGTTAAGATACACATTTGCAAAAGTATCCAGGTATTTTATACTCACATTGCAGTCAAAACTTTACCTTACAAGTCTCTTTTGGTATGAGATAGGATAATTTTTGAGTTAAACTTGTCATGATAATTCTAAAGAAGGCTATTAAAATTATTGTTGCATTGAAGAAAGCAGCTTTTTCCAAGGTCTTTTAGTGTCTTATACCTTCCCAAGTTTCAACAAGTGAGGGAAACCACCATCTGTGGAATGGCTGGATTACAGGAAGGTTTTCAGTCTCTCTTATGTGATTATCATTATGGTATCCATTTGTGTTTCAGTTCTCTTCTTTGTAATAAATTCTTTTAAGAACTCCAGTCATACAGAATGAGACATTTAAAACCACCTTTTTTAGGCCCTGAAACTAATTCTTTGAGTTTTTGTGTAATTAAAAAATAGGTATTAACATAGCTTTGGGTGCCAAAGTTGAGACGGCCAATCACTGATATATGTCCCCCACTTGTCCTCTGGCCGTGGACCCTCCGTGCCGAGCATGGAGCAGTATCAACATGTCCTCTTGTTTCCACCTCACCATGCACATGTCATTTTCATTATTACAGATGTCAAAGAAGAGACAGAGAAGCCCTTTTTATTACAGGCATGAATGATAGTGTGAGAACGGACCTTCCAGGGGCACTTTGCTAAAATGGGTGATTCAGAGACGCTGCGCCTCATTCTTGAAAAAAGAGCTAAATTTATTGCATTTAATGTTTAGTATAAATCACCACACCGGAATGTGTTATAAAATGAGCTAAAATGCTGCTTAACAGACATTATTAAAGCATCTTAAGCACGGAGCCATTTCTAATTGGTAAAAGTTCACAGATGAACACTTCTTGCAAGTGCTCATTTTTAAGAAATATTTCTTCCAGGAAGAAGGCCCTTATTTCAGTGTGAGATATAATCCCGAGGACAAATCTCTTTATCAAAGGATCATCTTTAGGTTCACAGAAGGAATCTCAGAGAAATCTATGATTTACACCTTATTCCTCCACTTGCTTTAATATGAAACAAAACCAAGTTTAAAAATAATTAAGAATAAAATGATAAATAGTCCAAGCTAGTGTGCTTGGAATGAAACTGCTATGTGAGGCAA